>OZJO01019187.1:0-18375 GCA_900406225.1 Acrobeloides nanus | reverse complement strand
AAAAGTTGGTTTTTAGAAGAAAATCAGAAAAAAATTTTCGCGTCGAAACGCAGTTCTACCCTGATTTTCAGGGTCAACTTAGTTTTTCACGCTTCGAAAATGCGCGCAATCGATTTTTCGCCTAGAAATTACCCTAAAAAGTCGGTTTTTACAAGAAAATCGGAAAAAAATTTTTTCGAAAAAATTCACGTTCAATGGGGTCGCTGATCTACACTAGTTCCAAAATTATATTCTGTTGAAATTCCTACGCGGCTGTGAAGCCCAAAATGTGGTTTTTGGAGTCAAAATTAGGACTCAAAGAAACCAGCATAATTTTTTACGGGTAAAAGTTTTTTCAATAATTTTGATTGCATTTTATAGGGGATGAAAAGACGCAAATTATGATATATTAACTTTGGTCTCAAACCTTTGTCTTCATGGCTAAAAATGCTTTACAAAAATGACACCATTTTCTCTAGGTATTATTCCCTAAAATTGTACTTTTGTGGTCTAAATTCGACTTTACTTTGCTCGTCTCGACTTTTTTTTGGTGAAAAATTTTTTGGAAAAAACACCAGGGGAGTATCAGGAAAAATTTTCTTTTTTACGTCGGGAGAGGCAATTGTCCCCCTTTTGCACCCCCTAAATACGGACCTGAAAATCAGCATAGTTTTAACCCATCAGCTGCATGTTCTATACTCATTCAGCATTCCTACATAGGTTTATCCCATTGTGTGCATGGGTTTATCACATGAAAATGCATAGGTAAAACTCATGAAATTTTTTCAAAGATGGAATATGAAGTGTTTATTCAATTTATTAAAAATATGCATATATTTACAAAGCAGCTTAGAATTTAACTTCTAATAAGGCTCAAGAAGAAATTTTTAGGAAAAAAATAAATGCACGAAGTTCATTATAGAAAATATAGAAAGGCTATAGAAAGACAATTTATAATTTAGAGTAGAATTTATTCAAATAAGGCTTAAGGGACCAGTCCACTAGCAAAAAGTTATATATTCAGAAAGTTCATGAAAAATGGAGCATTTTTTGTTTTTACGATAACCTCTGAATCATCTATCGTTGCCGAGATAATCGCGTTTGAAGTTAGCTATTTTTGAAATCTGTGTATTACAACGAAAACATGAACGCTGTTAAAATTCGTTCCTGAATCAATAAAAGTTGTGTATTGACGCGGAAATTCAAAATTTTTTTGCCAATTTTCGTAGGTCGATGAAAACTGAAAATTTTTTTTGAAACTTTCGCATCGATACACAACTTTTATTGATTCAGGGACGAATTTTCATTTTCTATAATTTTCTGATAGCAGTATGGCAAATCCTATCCGCGTAAGACCCTTTTTGGATGGATTTATCGAGGCTAATAAACAACCCGTTTTTTCATGTTTTCGTTGTAATACACAGGCGAAACTTCAAACGCAATTTTCTCAAAAACTACAACGATTCACGCCGTAAAAACAAAAAATGGTCCATTTTTCATGAACTTTCCGAATAACTAATTTTTTCATAGCGTTTTTTCCGAATGGACTGGTCCTTTAAGTAGAAAAAATTTTTGCACCCATTTCGTTTCTTTCAAACACATCCATATTCATACCAAACAGTACTACCATCTTTTTTGGGCTCGGATGAAGTGTCACCGTTGACATTTTCATATACACTCATGGCTTTTTCTTTGCGGATTTCCGGGTCGGGGATTTCTTCGGGCTCGCGGTCGATGGCGAGTTTTGCTGCTACACTGGCTAGGACATTTGTTCGGGTTGTTGTTTGATTTGAAGGGGTTGGAGACGATTGTGGATGTGGTTTTGGTGTGGAAGTTTCTTGTGGGATAAAAGGTCCGGTTGGGGTCTAAAATTTTAATACAAGGTGACAGACCGTTTTTTTGCTTACCGCAATTCTGCCCGGATATGGCGGTGGTGGATGCCTTATAGATGAAATTGACGTTATAGAACTATTCGTAGACGAATGCATAAGTCTAGGCATGGCTGGCGGCTTTGCTGCTGCAGGATATGGTGGAGGTATCGGCGCCCGAGCCGGGGGTGGTGGAGGAGGTTTTGAGCTTGAAATTGAGTGATGACTAGGCACTCTGGGTGGTAGATCTCGAATAGGAGTTGGTACATCAACTGCTCTTTCTGAACCTAAAAATGGAATTTTTACTTGTAGTGTGACGGAAATAATCACTTATTATTTATTTATGTACATATTTAAGCTAGTAGTCAAAAAGAGGTATGCCAACAACACCCTAAGCTAGCGAAAGAGCTATTCGACTTTAGTTTTGCCTCCAGTAGTGTCCAATGACATCGACGTTTATCACTAACGTTTAAGTTTTTGAATAGCGACGTTTCAGACGTCGACGTTTGAAACATCGACATCTCCAACGTAACGACGATTGACAACGTTTTTCGAATGCCGACGTTTGGAAACGTCGTCGTTGCAGGTGACCCGATGTTTGGAACGTCTAACATTGATGACGTCGCTTATACTAAACGGCGTTGGACAACGCCTTTGGACACCACTGCTTGCCTCTGGTTGACTACTATGCTTTTGAGTTGATAATGTTATGAATAAAAATATTTCTGGAGTCTTATGACATCACAAAATATTTAACATCATACATTTTCGTCATAGTAATTTAACACGTGTGTATGCTCCTACCGTTTAAGCTAACAACATCTTCTTCAATTAGTCCTATATTCGATGATAGCCTTATAGCCCCGTTTCTGCTATTAGGCAAATTATTCGGAGTGTATCGTAGAGAGCCGCCGATAATCCCATTTCTTGGTCGTAAGGAATTTCGAATAATGCTTGCATAGCTTCCACTATCTGAGCCGTAGCTGCCGGCTAAAATGATTACGTTTTTATGGGGAATTCTTCTCTAAGAGAGAAAAAAGGCATATATGGTGAAGTGGTAAACGTCTAATTTTGCACTCATATGGTTGAGGGTTCGATCTCGGAGTTTGATTGAGGCATTTCAAAAACTCCAAACGTGCTGGCAAGCCAAGGAAGAGCCGACTCATGCTTTCTACGAACGCCTCAAGTCGCATGTGTAATTTGATTTTCGCTTCAATATACCGACCCTGAATTAAGGTCAAGGAAGCATTTGCACGCATTGGGAATGCGCGCATTCGATTCACCGCATAGAAAATTCCCTATAGGGGTCATTTTTAGAAAAAATATTAAAATATTTTTCCAGATTTTGAACCCTATCATTTTGGATCGCTAATCCGAACTAGTACCGAAAAATAAATTTTCGTTTCCCAAAAAATCCACTTTTTTAGTAATTTTTACCCTACTGAGATCGAATCTTAGACTATATGAGTACAAAATAAAACGCTTGCCACTTCATCATGGATAATGACTTTTTTACTCTTTTGAGAAATTCCCTATATACTGGTTTACATTACATGTTAAGTTTAGCATATGTTAAGGTTTGCACCAAAAATGATGTTCTTTGATCACTTACTTTTCTTGTGATAAATGTCATAATCGGGAGATGACCCATCGTGTTCCGACGAGCTACAAATTGCAGAATGTCGGCAATCTCGTCGAGAAACTAAAAATTTCCATGAAAATCATAAAAATTGTAATAAAATCAGTATTAACACGGGAATGGCCGATTGTAACATCGGTTGACACGATTTCTACACAAAAAAATTGGTTTAAAAAAATTAAAAATTTTTATTGAGACTTGTAAAAATGAAATTTTTGTCCTTCATAGTTCAATGGTAACGTGCTTGACTTTGACTTTAAAAGATCGAGGGTTCGATTCCCCGATCGTAATAATTTTTTTGCCTTTATTAAAATCAATTTCTTTTTCTCGCATACTCGGGAGAGTGTGTAGAGACCGTGTCAACCAATGTTACAATCAGCCCTTCCCGTGTTAATGAGTTCCGCTGGCTTATTTATTTTCTTAGAACGAAAAAATATTTTTAAAGAAAAGTTTCAATTTTTAACTCGGAATTTGTCAATTTTATTTTGCTAAAAATGATTCTTGGCAAAAAATGCTATTTTTGGCAAGTTTTTGTCCCCTTTTTGATGAAAAATTCCACTTTTTTGGCCCAAAATTTAAAGATAGTGTACGGGAGATACAAGTTTGAATTCCCGAAGAGCAAGAATTTTCGTTCCAATACACAAATTTTGTGGATAAATCAATTTTTATATCGATTTTTTAATTGTCATAAAATGAACATTGTAGGAAATAAAATGATTTTTTTTAACTCTATGAGACGATAAAATGACACGAAAATTATCCGATTTGAAAATTGTATTGGGTTATTGAAGCGAAAACTTGTCGATGAAATTTTCAAAATTTTAATTGCCTGTACACTGCCTTAATAAAATTTCCGACATCTTTCCATTTTATGAATTTTTTAATATATTTCAAAAATGGCAATTTTTTCTAAGCTGACTAGTGCTTTAAGATAGTCTGTTAGATGCCAAAGTCCAAGGGTAATATGGCGCAGTGGAATTTTACACTAAAACACCACACTTCGAGAGTTCGATTTTTTGCATATTTTGCAAATTGCCTAGAATTGACTATCTGAGGATTCTATGAATCGAACCCGCGACGTTTGACGCTTTGATGCAAATTCCGCTGCGTTATGTATTACATTTTTCATACTTATGGCTTGAAACAGACTATATTTTTTGTGTGTTGAATGTGTTATCTAGCATGTGTAAATTTCATAAAGTTCTAAATTGTTTAACAGATGACATTACCACTATTTCATGCAAACATAGACATGTGAGGGTGGTTTCCAGAAACATAAGAAAGTTCATGTTAGTGATGCTCAAAGCTACAAAAAATGCCAAGCCTTGTAATGGATTTAAATATGCGAATTTTGGTTGCTGTATAATTTGTTCGTGGTGATAAAGGTAACAAATTTGTTACCATAGTGTCAATTTTGATACCTTTGACACAACGAACAAATTATATTGTGACCAAAATTTGCATAAAGTCCGTTTCTGATGCCGATGGAAAAAAGTCCGGGGCGATGGCCAAGTGATCCAAAGCGTCGCCCGTCCGATCTGACAAGTTAAGCAACGTTGGATCCACAGGTTCGATCCCACTAAAGCAAAAATTTTATTTTTCAAAAAAATTTCTTTTACAAACAATGGAACAAAAATTTTTTGCTCCATTTATTGTAAAAGAATTTTTTGAAAATCAAAATTTTTGCCCTAGCGGGATCGAACCTGCGGGCTCAACGTTGCTTAACTTGTCAGGACGGACGGACGGCGCCTTGGACTATTTGACTATCGCCCCGGACTTTCTTCCCAGGCGGAAACGGACTTTATTTGACGCCTGTGATAAGACTTGTCATTTTGTGTAACTTTTAGCATCACTACTCATTGATCATGAGTTTTCTCACGAGCTATGAGACTTCATGAGATCTCTCATATTTCTGGATCGCACCCGTGATGTGCCAAGACGAACAGTGTGCTAAATATATAGCCAAAACCACCACCAACAATATATACATAATAAAAAAATTTATTCACCGGGAAAATTTTATTATCAAAGAGTAAAGTTTTTCAAAAAAAGTTGACAATGAAAGCACCGAAAATGATACAAACCTTCACCGACATAAAATTATGTTAAAAATTTATACAGACAAGAAATATTAATTATTTTTTAAAATGTTGAAGATACAGTAGTATCCAGAAAGTAGAAACCAGTCCAAGAAACCATATGGAAAAATGGGGAAGGGGGGGGATTTCCAAAGAAAAATTTAAAAGCCAAGGAAAAACTTGTAAGATTTCGTTTCAATATATAAATGATCCCCTTTATGATTTTTTTCGCAAAAATTTTAAAAATTCTCGATGGATGAGTGGTGGGATGGCCCCTAGCATTTTAAAACCTGTGTATTCATTTGGCGTGAAAAATTTCTTTGGTCTTAAACTCAATCCGCTCAACTTAAATATAATCAACATACTAATTTTTTCGAGGAGAGTTTTCACGTTTTGACAAGAAAGAGAAAACAAACGTATATGTCGCATGAAAAACCATATAAGTTTATTTTGGTGAAAATTTTAAAAAGCTTGAACATTTTTGCAAAAATAGATCAAATCGCAAAAATTTAATTTTTAGGGGTCACCTGTATTATCTTTTTAAACTAAAAATTGGATAAGCTAGCCTCTAATTTCTGGACAATATACATAAATTATTATATGCATGCATGCAGTATATGTAAAAATCGGACAAAAATTTAAAATTTTTGAAAAATTTATATTTTTAAATATAAAACCCGTATTTAAGCCAAGTTTTGTGATTTTTTTATAACTTTTGACAACGGTTTTTAGCCATAAACACATAGACATTTCATGCATTTTCATAAGTGCTGTTGGGTCTATGATCGTCCTCGATTGCCCTCGGTGCTTTTTTCATCAAACAACACCCGAGGGACATATTCGACCCTTGTGTCCCATTTGGTTGAACCATGGAAAGTGAGGGTTTTAAGCGAAGCGACCCTGTTACAAAGGTATTCCTCCTCGGCTGCTCAACAGCCTTTTGCTCCGTGGTGGGGGTAGTTTTTGCGGGAGAATTGCTGGATTTACGCATAAACGAGGAACGAAGGAATCTTTGAACTGCAGATGAACCTGTAGTGTTGGTGCTTGTCGTGCTTGGGACATTCTTGCTTGGTGGAGACGGGGTGCTAGATGGACTTGACGTAGTGTTCGTGTTTGGAGTCGTGCAAGTCGACTGACCGTGATTTGCGGCCAATGGAGGTGGGCTACCAGAGAAGCCGCCTTCATCAGCGGAATAGATGCTAGAATCTTCGGTTGTTGACCCAGAAGGGGTTTTTTCGGTGATACCATTTGTACCATTTCTGAGGGACTTTCTTGCAGGGCTCTGAAAATTGATTCTTTTTGTGCTGTGTAAAAACCACTCTCCTACCCTTGGGATTAGAGCTTTTGCAGCTCGTTTGACAAAAGTTGGCTTCTCTTTTATTTTTCGGCTATCCATAGCTTTGTATTGGTCGATGATTTTTTGCTCTAGGCTCTCTTTATGCCTTCGTAGGGTGACTAGTTTTTCTTGTAGTTCTCGTTGCTGCTGATAAAAAGCATCTTTGTCGTTGAGAGATCTAGCATGGAGCTCTTGATTTTGGATCAAAAGCATTTCGATTTGTTTGATCAACGCACGGGATTCGTCGCCGTTGTATTGACGTAAAACCTAAAATTTTTATATAAGCAAATTTGGAGTGCAAATTTTCAGACATGAAAAAGTTTGAATCAGGCAACGTTGCTCAAAAAACAAATTTGCTACAATGTTCATTTTATGAAAGTTTAAGAGACGATATCTTGACTTTTCGAACCCAGTTCAATATAACGGAGGGCACAGTAAAAAAGTTGTTCCGTTTTTATTGAAACCAGCGTATACCCCCGTTTTTGAGGTCGCTGAACACGAATTTGAAGTCCTTTTTTCGATCCGACTTATAGTTTTTGAGATACGACATGTGGGCCTTATACCGATATGCAAAAATGTCCTAATTGAAACAATAGGCTTTATTTTAGCGTAGTTAAATCCGTTTGTGATGGTTTAGGTGTCAAAATGACACCTCGCTCATGGTCTAAGTCGGGTTCTAAAAAATGTTTCCATAGCTAAAACTGAAGGAGGTCAAAAATTGAAAATTCTTTAGATTAGCGAAATTTGCCATAATTTATATATATTCGGAAAATTCATGAAAAATGGAGTATTTTTTGTTTTTACAGTAAATTTTGAATCGTTATCGTTGTCGAGATAATCGCGTTTGAAGTTGGCGATTTTTGGAATTTGTTTTAAATTTGAATTTCCCGCCAAACCCCTGATTTTCAATTTTGGCGGGAAACTCAAATTCAAAACTAATTCCAAAAATCGTCAACTTTAAACGCGATTATCTCGACAACGATAACGATTCAGAATTTACTGTAAAAACAAAAAATGCTCCATTTTTCATGAATTTTCCGAGTAAAATTTTTACGTAGAGTTTTTTTCGAGTGTACTGGTCTTTTAATTTATTTGGTTTTTATACCAACCTCAATTTGCCGATGCAAACAATTAATTTCTTGATCCTTTTCTGTCAAAGACCGATTCAGCTCTTGTATAGTCGAGTTTAGACTGTTGATGGTAGTTTTCTGATTCACATCAGATAGCCGTAATCTTCTTAGCTCTTCATTTCTTTCATCGCCATTTTGTAGCAGAAGCTCTTTTTCTTTTCGAAGCTCAGACAGTGAATTTTCATAATCTTTGAGCTGTTTGAGATCTTTTTGATGCTCATCTCGTTCTCGTCTCCATTTTTCTTCAAGATGGAGTTTTTCGCGAGCCAATTCGGAGCGGATTTGGCTATCGGATGTTGTCTAAAATTTGTAGGAGATAAGATTTTTCTATGTGTTTCTATGTACCTTTTCATTCTTAGACTTTTGTTTCAGCTCATATTTCGCTCGATCATAATCCACCGTCAACATTTGATGCAAATTTTGGAGTCGATCGTGATCTGCGGCCAAAGCATTATGTATAGCCTCCATCGACTCCAGATTTCTTTGCATGTCATTCCTAGCCTTTACACATAGCTCTATCTGCTTTCTCAACTCAGCATTATCCTCTCTCAAAAGCTCTTCTTGAAGCTGAACATTTCTCAAAGTGACTTGTAGTTTAGCAATTTCAGAATGTTTTGCATGTGTCAATTGGAGCTAAAAAATTTTGTTTCGATAAATATAATTTTTTGAAAATTTGATAAATCATAGGACGTTCAAAAAAGTGGATTTTTTCAATAATTTTCAAGTTTTTTATTTTCACCAAAATAACCCTATAGCGTTTTTTTCTATGCGAGGAATTGATTGCGCGCATTGTCGAACCTTGAAAACGCTTCCCTGGCCCTGATTCAGGGCCTATTCCTGGATTGAACCGTACGATCAACCGTACGATTGATCGTACGGTTCACGGTTGACAGTGAACCGTACGGTTCAATCCAGGAATAGGCCCTCAGAGAAGAGAATGTGTATTGAAGCGAAAATAGGCTAATTCAGTTTTTCGATTTTAGACCATGTTCAATAGAGTATAAGAGCCGAAGTAGCTCCGTCCTTCTTAATAATGAGTTGTTTATTAGCCTCAATAAATCTATCCAATTAGTACGAAAGGGTCTTAGGATTTTCCTTTCTACTACCAGAAAATAATAGAAAATCTCAGTCCCTGAATCAGGGTTAGATAAGCGTTTTCAAGGCTCGGCAATACGTGCAATCGATTTCTCACATATAAAAATCCCATATAGAGTTATTTTGGTGGAAATTATACAACTTGAAAATTGTTGAAAAAATCGCGCAAAATCCCCAAAACTACCCTTTTTTTGGAGGCACCCCCTGTACATACATTTTTTTGTTGTAACTCTTCAATCTCGCGTTTTGATGCTTGCAATTCAGCCATTTTTGTAGATTCTTCGATTTGATATTTGCGAAGGCGTTCTTGGAGAATAGTGACCTATTTTTGGTAGAAAATTTTTTGAAAGAAAATAAAAATTACCTGTTCTTTGACATTTTTGTTTTCAACAATAAGATCTTTGAACCGATCGTCGTTTTCATCCAACTCACTTTCTGCTTTTCTGAAAATTTTTTGAATTTTTTTCAAAATTAGAAAATTGGATTTTCATTTTTGCGATTTTTCGCTTAAACACACAGGCCTTTCCTGGATCAGGGAAGCGTTTTTTCGCTTCAAAAATGTCAAATTCGGATTCCCCGCATGTTTTTACTCCTAGATGGGTCATTTCCAGAAAAAATTTTGAAAATTTATCACGTGGGTGACCCCCTAGGCTACTACTAGTAGCTCCAAAGTCGCTAAAAAAGTTCAATAAATGATTTCAGCCAGCGGATGGGGTGGGGGTCATTTTTTAAACTTTCTTACTCAATTTTCTCTTTCCTACTTTTCTCAAATTTGAAGTCCAAATTTTTTTCTCTTTCTTACCTCAAATTTTGAACATCCCGCTTCAAATCATCCAATTCAGCAATTTGAAGCTGTTGTTGAAGCCTGAGAGAGTCAGCTTCTCTTTTAGCCGCATTTAAAGCTTGCATAATGACATCGTCGATGACTTGGATCAATTTTTGGTCATCTTGTAAAAATTCTTCTGACCGATTCATCTTTCCACCATTTGTTTGAATAGCAGCACAGACTGATCGAAGTCGGCTAAGAAGGTCACTTTTTGAGGCTTTTTCAGAAATGAGATCTTCGCGAAGACGTTGGGTTTTCTTCGTTTCTAGCTCCATCTAAATAAAATGAAGATTTTTTTTGTTCCAAGAACTTTTGGGTTAACAAAATTTTCCTTACCTGTTGCCTGTAAGTCCGATTTTCGGCTTCAATATCAGAAATTAGGGTAGTCTTTTCGATTAGCGATTTTTCTAGCATAAGCAATTTTCGCTCCAAATTTTCATAATTCAGAATTTTTACATTTATTTCGTTGTATTTATCTTCCAAATTGCTGGCCTTTTGCTGAAATTGTTTTTTTGTTAAAAAATTTGAAATGAACAAGTTGATACCTTGAATGTGTTTCGTTCTGTTTCTAAAGTTTTCTTAGCCCTCTCGACTATCGTATAAGAGCTCTCCATTTTTGCCAACTCTTCTTTCAAATCATCGATTTCGATTCGAGCTTCTTTTTGTTGGTTTTTCATTTTTTCGAGTTGAGACTCAATTCGGAATTTTTCTTCCTTCAAAGTTTCAATTTCTTCAATTTTTGAGCTTAGCGTCTGTTCGATTTCTTTTGACTGAAAAATTTAGTAAATTAATTAGTCTTTAAAATTTTTGCTAGAACATAATCCAGGGGATAAAGAAGGTGTCGTCCGATCTGGCAAGTTAGGCAACGTTGGGACAGCAAGGTTCGCTCCCGCTAGGGTTTTTTCAAAAAAAGTGGCAAAAATTCAATGATGTCGACGCTTCCCTGAACCAGGAAAGAAGTTTGTGAAGCGAAAATAGGCTAATTCAGGGGGGGAGGGAAGACCAACAACAGTAAAAACCCTCACTTTCCTAGCCAAATGTTCATTATCCCTTTGTTTTTGAGTCTCCACTTGTGCTGCCGACAAATTTTTCTTGAGCTCTTGTAGATTTTTCTGAAGTTCTTCTCTTTCTGTTTTTAATGTCGTACATTGTTCATCGATCTGAAAATTTTTGTTAATAGAAAATGGGATGTGTTTATGTATGTAACCTTTGATTTTTCAAGAACCCTAGCTTGGAGATTTGAAAGAAGTCGCATATTTTCTTGAGTCTTTTCTTCAGCTGCTCTTTCGGCCGAAGCCAATCTTTCACGGAGCTCAAACATTTCTCCAGGCTCACTGTAACTAAATTTGTTGATATTTTTGGTTAATAAATAAAGCACGCTTGTGCGATCGGCCAAGTGACCGGGTTGGACAAGTAACTGGCCGGTCAAGTGACCAGGTCAGGTCAGCCAAGTGACCGATTCAGTAAAGTGATCAGAAATCAAAACTTACACACAGTTATCCAATTTGGACTTTAACTTCTTATTTTCTAATTGAAGCTCCAAGATTTGAGATCTGTTACAAGCATCCATTTGTGACTGTAATGAGTCGTGCAGCTCTCTCGGTGATGCAAATTCCGCAGTAGCCTCCATTCTTCTTTCTAAGTCAGCATATTTTTGAGCATGCTGTTTATTTTCGCGTTCTAATCGTCCGTTTTCGATAAGAAGTTGTTCGATTCGTTCGCGTTCCTAGAAATTTATAATAAAAATTATAGAAAAATTGATATAAATCAAATTTTATACAGTCTAACTAACTAACATAAATTTTACAAACACTCAAAACATGGCTGGTGGTCATTCGTATACAAATCAGAATGGGCGTGAAAAATTGGTGCAAAAAATGAATAATTTCTAGGAACAGCTGCGGCAGCAGCACTCTCATTTCACATTTATATTTGATGGAGCAGAAAAAGACTTCCAGCAAATCATCGGCTATTTGATGATTTTTAGATGAGAAAATTGAGTGGACAAAGAAACTAATAGTTAAGGAAAATGCACATAAATATATAAATAAAGATAAGATCTTCGAAAAGACGGAGAAAGTTGACGACAAAAAAGAGATAAATAAAAGTGAAAATGAGGGAGGGAAACGAAAAAAATCAAATATTGAAAGAATTGTGATCTTAGATGAAGAGGGGCACTAATTAGACTCCCTCCCCCACGTAGAAATTTCGAAAAATGATCGCCTAACAGAAAATCCCAAAAATGTGCATTCAATCGCAAGATCCCCTAAGATCTAAGCCTATGGCCAAAACCTAAGCTTAAGCCTAAGGCCTAAGCCTAAGATCTAAGCCTAAGGCCTAAGCCTAGGGCTTAAGCCTAAGCCATAAAGTTTCCCAAAAAAGTTGCCAAAATAATAATAATTGAAAATTTTGCCTATCATTAGTTTTTGGAGTAAAAATTTTCTGCGCTGTAAGTCATCGGTTCAATTCCCATTTTTTAAAATTCTCGATTCGGGGACCTTTTAAAAATAAAATTCAAATATACTAAAAATTCGTAAAAACTGACATCTTGTCAACATCGCAACATTTCCATATCATACGTCAATCAAAAATTTTCGATCAACATATGTCAAAAAATAGAAAAACATTTTTTCAAAACTACACTCATCCGTTGTCCGATACAACCTTGCTGAACAAATGTGGCTAAACATGGACTACATAAACTTGTTACACGAATGAATGACCAAGCCTATGAAAAAGCTTGCATTTATATAATTTTCCCATAAAATCTTCCAAAAGTGGGAATCATAAATTTTCCTTGCGCGCAAAACTATAATTAAGGAGATTCCGTTAAAGTTGACATATTTATGAGAATTTTTGGTTGGGGGAGAAAAAAGTTGGCTTGTCATGAGCGCATTTTTATGCAACGTTGGATGAAAAATTTGACTTACTTTTGACAGATCACTTTGGAAGTTTTTGGAGCTGTTTTGTGATTCAGAAAGTTTGCTTTCAAGTTCGTTATAGGAGGAGAGTTTTTTCTTGCACTGTTCAAGTTGTTCTTCCAATACTCGACAAGTTTCATTCATGACATCGTTGTCCTCCTTGAGGCTCTAAAATTTTGATTTTGAAATTTTTTCAATTGGAGGGGGTTAAAAAGTTGATAACAAAACACTAGTGATAGATTGAGGGGGGACCACGCATTGACCCCACCGAACATATGAGGTGGTTCATAAAAATTGGGCGTCAGAAGACTACCTCAAAAAAGGCCCTTTTCTTGATGGAGGTGGTGGGGGACCCCCTCATTAGAGGTCCTCTCTCCTCCCCCCCCCCCACCTTGCCGACCTATGGTGATTTTGATCGGGAAGAGGGAGTATTTTTGGGCCACCTCTTCCCCCTCCCCAGACCCTGGATGACTTTGATCGGGGGAGTGATATTCCTGAGCCACCCCATACAAAACCACCCATAGCCCTAAGTAACATTGATTGGGGGAGAGTATTTCTGGGCCAGCCACTCCTCCCTCTTTCCCCATCCAAAATCACCCATGGCCCTGGGTGACTTTGATCTGGGGAGGGGTGTTCCTGGGCCAGCCATTCAGATACCATCATCATCCATGGTGATTTTGAATTGGTACAACTCAATTTTGCTCTCTGTTTCTAATAAAAATTCACAAAAAACTCACATTAACGCGATTTTTGTAAAAATTGATTTCAGTCAATTTTGTTCTTAGCTTTTCATTTTCCGCCTCCAATCTTTCCAATTTGACTAGCTAAAAATAGTTTAAATTCGATTCTTTCATCTTTTTTGAATTATACTTTGTGTTGCATGCAGTCAACTTCATCTCTGTAATCTTTTGCTGCACGAGCATCTTTTACGAGATCAAGTCGCTCTTGTTGAAGTCGAGCGATTTCTGCTTCTTTTTGCTCAACTTCATCTTGGAGCTCGAGAAGGAGTTCATCTTTTTCTTCACTAAAATTTTCCGCATGTTTTAGAAGTAGAGAAGGGCAGGAATATCGGAAACTGAAGTGATAATGAGGGATGGTGTATTAAGAGTGTGATGGGGGGGGGGGGAATCAATGAGATCCGAGGGGATCGTCCCATCTTTCAGACAGATCTGACTACACCATTGTTTGGGGAGGGATAAGATGATGGTTTATTCAAATTTCTTACTTTTCATTCCTTAACCTCCTCACTTCCGCTTTAACCGACGCTAGCTCAACGTTGACATGTCTTTCTGATAAATTTGGAGACGGAGATCGAATTTCTAAAAGTTTAATTTTTCAGCTCTTTTTTATTTTCAATTTTTTACCCGAACCATTTTTGCTCATTTTTGAAGGGGTATCTCCATTGATACTTAGCGATGAGAGATGAGAATTTTCTCGATTTTCCTAAAATATTCCATTTTTATTATCTAGTTTTAAACTTTTTTTGTTGGTGTTTTACCCCATCTTGGACCAATTCTAACGCGTAATTGTCTCGGTCAGACATTACTCGTTCCAAGTGTTGAATTATGGATAGGGTTCGTTGATCACTCGGATCAAAATCTAAGGCTTGAATATTGATGACGTAGTCACTGTCTTCGTTTGTTATCTAAAAATGAGAAAATTGGTAGAAAAATTGTTTTTACCTTCTGTATTTCAGTTACTATAGCTTCTTGTAGTTGTGTATGCATACGTTTGATACGCTCAATAAAAATTTCTTTCTGGTCGGATTGCACAGCGCATCCGAGCAATAGCAATAAAATTTTGTTTAGTTCATGTCCAGAGGCTTCTAAAATTTGAAAAATTAAATTTTGAAGAAAAAATAAAAAAAATAGAAATGCGGAAAAAATAATAGCAAATTTTACATACTAGAACAAAAAGAGCTAGAATTAGATGAAGAATTTTGAAACTTTCAAAGCAAAATCTGGAAAAATCCATTTTTCAATTTTGGGAAAATCCGGAAAAACTCAGTTCATCAAAAATGACAAAAGGTACTGTCCGTTCGACCTGGCAAGATAAGCAACATTGTGCCCGCAGGTTCGATCCCACTAGTTAAAAGTTTTGATTTTCAAAAAACTTTTATTACAAAAAATGGAACAAAAAATTTTTGCTCTATTTGTAATAAAAGTTTTTTGAAAATCAAAGTTTTTGCCCTAGTGGGATCAAATCTGTTGACCCAGCGTTGCTTAACTTGCCAGATCGGACGGGAGCGCCTTGACCTCTTGACCATCGCCCCCGAACTTTTTCTCTCATCTTGCCAGAAAATTTTGAAATTTTTCTTAAAAATGATGTTTTTCCCAAGACTTCCCTTTTCCCAAACCCCACTTTACGTCACTGGGAGGATGAGGTATCCAAAAGTTTTCCAACCACCCTAACTTTTTCAACCACCATAAAAGAGAATCTTCAATAGACTAAATAAAAACCAACAAACTCCAAAAGTTGACCTCCTTCCATACAATAACATGTCACAATTTCTCAAACAATACATAATCATAAGTGTCATCATTTTTCAAACAATACCCTATTAATTTGACAAGAATTTGACATGCGACACGAGATGAACATTCCAAAAGCGGGCATACAGAAAAAGCACAATAAATGAATGAAGAACGAAGATCCGAGCGAGATGCGCGATTCTTTTGGAAAAGCGAAAGCCACCCCAGCTATGGCGTCAACAGGTCGGAACGCATCTTCATCCATCGGTCAATATCACAATCAGATAGTCTTTTCGGATTGACTACGAATGTCAAAATTCAAAAAAGGATCGCAACAGGTTTTCGTGTTAATAAGCATAGTAAAAAAATGGCGTGGAAGCATAATAGAAGATGGATTATACTGTTTAGATGATAAATTATTCGGGTAAAAAGGTAGTCAGGTGAGTAAACAAGGTAGAAGAAGTAGGCCTGAGCTTTTTTTGCTCTCCCAGGTTCCTGCCAGCATACGTGTGCACGGGGGCCCACTTAGGCCCAGGGGTAACTCGTAAATCAAGGGGTCAAAGAGGGGGATAACTCATGAGGGTGAAGTGGGGAAAGGTGTCCGGGGAGAGGGGGAGTGGAGCGATAGAGGGGATGGAGGAAGGGAAGAAAGAGAGAAAAAAGAAGAAACGATTAAGTCAAACACAATATTTTAAAAAATTGAACAAGTCTGCAAATTCTGTATTGACCAGTCTCAACTCCTAATCTTTTCATCATAAAAAAGAAACTCATATTAAAGTAGAAAATACGAAAACAAACAATACTTAACCGGGTGGAAAGAAACTTCTCTGAAGTCAGAAAATTCCGGTAAGTAATCGGATATTCGGGTCACTATCGACCTACTGCTTCGAGGCTTTAGAGAAGAACGAGCTAGCTAATCTATCTATTTGGGTAAATATATAGAAAAACTGAGAAGTATATACTAAAAGGGAAAAGAAATTGCGCATAGCAGTTTAGTCATTTTTAAATCGTTAAACTGCTTTGGATGGTCATTTTCGAACTGACCCAATACAGGGTGAACCAAAAAATCGTTTTGAAAAACTTTTTCACGTGGGTGACCCCCTATTGTGTAGCAGCTCCAATGACTCAATATAACATAAAAACCCTTTGCCATCTTCCGCCAAGCCCATTATTACACAACACATTTAACATAAATTTGATGATTCTGATTAATATGTAAAATATGCCGAGCCCAGTGCTTTTGACTATAAGAAGTCTGATCCTATAGCCTCTCTCGCTTGTCCACTAAAACCAATTCTAACTAAATGGCTGGACATTACAACCAATTACGCACGGAAGGGCCAGATTTTGGTTTTATGGAGCTGTCAGTTAATTGCAAGACAGAAATAAGAAGAAGAGAGAAATAAGGTGGATTTGGGCTTTGTGTTCGTTTGTTGCACCGGAAACGCCACAGGCTATACATATTAAATTTCGAGGTTGAGGCCAAAGTGTAAGGGTCAACAGTGAAAAATAAGATAAAAAAATTTGCAAAAAGGCTCAAAACAGTATGGATGTTTCTCTAAGCTCGTATGCAAAAACGGACTTCAAATTCAGATTCCTCACTCCCAAAATAGTAAGAAAAATGTCCAAACATGTCACTTTGACCCCAGGAAAGTGGTTTTTTTCGAATTTTAGTTCATTTTCGCGTCAATACACCCACTTTCCCTGAATCAGGATCAAGAAAGCTTTTTCACTCTTCGGGAATACGCGCAATCGATTCTCCGCATAAAATTACTCCTATATGGGTCCTTTTTAGAAAAAAGCTTATGCTTAGGCTGTGACTTAAGCTTAGCCTTAGGCTTAAGCTTAGGCTTAAGCTTAGGCTTAATTTTAGGCTTATGCTGTAGCTTCGATTCCCCGCATAAAATTACCCCTATATGGGTCCTTTTTAAAATTTTCGGGTCCAAAAATCATGAAAAAATTCCGCGAACTTTTTTGGAACAACCAAATATAAAAAAATCTGCGTCAAAAAATAAATGAAAAACACATATTTTTAATGGATTACACATTAATCTTAATGAAAACTAATCCAAGATCCGAACACAACAATAAGATCCGAAAAATCTCTCAAAAATCCGAAGTGTATGTCCGAGTCGATTTAATGGGCGAATTCCGAAAGTCTTTTTGTTGTGGACCGCCAGCGACATGCAAATTAAAGAATGCGCATTTGATTTCCTTTGCATTCAGCTGCTCTGGCGATAGTAAAAACGGAAGGAGTGGGGATTACACTAAATTTTTGTGTTTCGCGAAACTTTGAAATTTAATACGGAACATATGAAAATAGCCCCCAAGGGTCTGGAATATTAACAGGTGTTTCGATACGAATTAATAAAATGATATGTCGTGTATGTGTGTGNATCTGAAAATTTTTGGAAGCTAACGAGATTGACAATATGTCAAAATATTACACAAATCTACTAGATTGGGAGTGAAATTAGGGCAGCTTTAAAGAGTTGAGGTCTGGGAGAAGTATTGAGGGTGGGGATGGCAGGTCGAATAAACCTTAGTAGTGGGTCGAAATTACGATTACCGTATTTATTCTAATAGAAGACCATGGTCTTCTAATTTTCAACCTCCTCAGGGGGTGGTCTTCTAATAGAGACTGGTCTTCTATTAGAGACTGGTCTTCTATTTTTCAACCTCCTCTGAGGAAGCCTATTTTTCGACATTTTTTTCAACCAAAACGACTAATGTCTACGTTTGACTTTCTACATTAGATTCTGAGTTGCTTCCGTCAGATTCTTCTCGTTCAAGATCGCTCATTTGAAGGTTGTCTTGATTGAAGTTGAAGATTTGTTGGTAAGAAACCAAAGATAAAACAACAAAAGCATGAGGCTATTTATACCCAAAATTAAGACATAATTATATGCGAATTTCAATACATTGAATTGAGAATTTTGTTGATCTATATACAACGAATAGAAGACCATGGTCTTCTAATAGAGACTGGTCTTCTAATTTTCAACCACCTCAGGGGGTGGTCTTCTAATAGA
>OZJO01019186.1:0-11931 GCA_900406225.1 Acrobeloides nanus | reverse complement strand
AGTTTTTGATAACAGCTAAAGTACAACCGATGTAGATCACGAAAAACAAAAAATTGGGTCGAAAAAAATGGTTCTAAAAATATTTTAGGTATTATGAAAATTTGCATAAATGTGTAAAAATATCTTTTCATTAAACAGTTAAAGGACCACTGAACTTTTGAACGGACCTCGAAAATTTATTTTTAAAAGAAAGTATATTTACAAACAAAATGATTATTTAAGAAAAAAGTATCCTTTTTTAGTCATATAATTTCGATTAGTTAGTTTGATTCGCTTTCTTTGCACTTACCATCGGAACAATACGTGGTTTTGTTTTGGAATTTGATGGTTGTGGTGTAGTATTCCCATCATCGCCATCCTAAAAGCTTACATAAAAAATAATTATTCGTGTTATTTTTAGTAACATATTCACAATCTAACATAATTTTAAAATTATCTCAATTAGTATGATCAAATGTTATTCGCACGGCTAACCAAAAGTTTGGCCAAAAGTGGAAAATCATCAGAACTGGTTGAAAATGGTTTAGTTTTGCTTAGTGTTGCTTAAACGGTAAAATGCTTGGTGATAACTAATTGAATTTTAATCATTTTTGACTTACTTAAAGCATGATATGGGGCTAAAAAATTTTCCTTGAAAGGTACCCCCATGAGTTTTGTGTCATTTTTCTGCTCCCATCGAGCCCTATCAAATGGTATATATCGTGACGAAATTGGACTTCAGGTGACGAAGATAGCACAAATAGACAAACAGACACACATAGCGCGTTTAATGTTTTAGGATTATAAACAATTTTCAAGTCATAGCGCGTTTGACGAATTTACACTTTTAGCCAGACTTTTGAACGTCGTGATTCGACTAGTATAATTCGCCAAACCTACCAAAATAGTTGTTTTACAAACAAACAGAGAAATTTTATTTTCTTATAAAAACTTACAGCTTTACAAAATAAGTCATTGAGAACACACTCATATCCGAGCGGACAACAATGCTCGCCATCTTCGCAACAAACTGGAAAAGCCGCTGGACAACAAACATTTTTTTCGATTTGAAGAGTGCAACACCATGGATAGCCTGGTGGACAGACGGTGAAAATATCCCAAGGTGGGCAGAAAAGACTCTGTTCAAACTAAAAAAGTTCTTATATAAAGTTGTAAACAGTGATGTAAGCAGATAAGTTCCACAGGACGACGGGGGTAATGTAGTAAGAAAAAATGTCAAAATTTTCCAATATTTTGAAAGAATGTCATTTTTCTTAAGAAATATTTCCACCATGAGGAGCCCCCTTGACTCCCGTTTCTTTAAAGGACCAGTCCAGTAATTTACAATCATAAAAAAAATTTTTCCTACTCTGATATGATTGTTATCCCCTCCTTAAGCTTTTATTCTTTGATATAAAACTTTACCGAAATTCCTAAAATGGCAAAGCAAATGCCATAGAAAATAGTAGAAGCCATGCTTTTTCAATATGTTAAGAAGAGATATTAAACAAATACCATAGTTAGTATCATTTTCACGGGTTTTTATAGTGCAGTTTGTTTTTCTCACAGTATGTCGTGGCATCTTATCAGGGCTATTTTTGATTTAAATCTACAAAAAATACGAAATTATTTACGGTCTAGCAATAGATTATTTTGATTTAGTGACTTAACAGCTTAAAAGATTTCAGAATCGAATAACGAGTCAGATGTCGTCAATTTTTTCTATTTTTGATAAGACTTTAGAGCTCTATTTTAATATTTTATATAAAAAAATTGATAATTTTAAAGAAAGTATAAATATTTTTACTCTATTTTTAATAACATCTCTTATCACCAGATGTCGTCAATTGTCGTCAAGTCAGATGTCGTCAATTTCTTATTTGATCGTCGACATGTTGAAGAAGGAAAACATAAAGAATTCCTTTGAAAATAGCTTTTTTCTCCTATTTTTCATAGAAAAACGTAAAAATGGCTAATAACTTTTTTCTTGACAGTCAAAAATTGTACGGGATGGGTCATACAACGGCAGTATAACTTTTCGTACAATTATGGTTCGTACGGATTTTTCGTACAATTGTTCTGTACAATTATTTTTCGTACGAACTTTTCGTACAGTACTTTTCGCACAAATATTTTTCGTACGGGTACTTTTCGTACGAATTTTTCGTACAGGTACTTTTGTGCTATGAATGAATAAAAAGTTATAGTGTTTTTTTTCAACATATAAACCCTAGCTATTTAAAAAAAATTTTTTCTCTAAAAGTACCTGTAGGAAAAGTTCGTACGAAAAGTACCTGTACGAAAAATTCATACGAAAAATATTTGTATGAAAAGTGTCGTACGAAAAGTGTGCTGTACGAAAAGTACCGTACGAAAAGTGTTTGTACGAAAAGTACCTGTACGAAAAATCCGTACGAACCATAATTGTACGAAAAGTTATATTGCCAATACAACGTGCAATTTTATGGGGAACAACTTTTTAGATCATCACTTTTCCTGAAAAAACCATTTAGAGGGACAGAAATTCGATTTTTGACCAAAAATCTTGAAAATTTGCATAAAATGGCCATAACTCTCTTCCTTGACTATCAAAAATCGACAGAGAGGGATCATTTCAACGTGAAAATTTATGTAGATAAACTTTATAGAACATCATTTTTCATGAAAAAATCATTTAGGTGGTCTCTTGATAACATTTTTGGCTATATGCTAGGGTTGTTGGCGGTTGGTTGACCGAAACGAAACGTTTTTTGACAAAATTAACCGAACCGATAACCGGGTTGAAAATAACCGGATTAACCGATAACCGGGTCGAATAACCGTCGGTTATTTGGTTAAAGACTGGATAAAATGAGCCTCCAAAATTGAAAATTTCAAAAATCCTAACATTTTCTCGTTATGATTTTTCATCAAAAATATACCAAATTTTTCATTTTTTTTCATCACAAATTATCATTTTTGAGCATTTTCAGGTCTAAAACATTGAATTTTTGAGAAAAACATAGTCCCTCATGCACATTTAAAAAAGTCTGATACCCCTTTTTTTGTACGGGAACGACTAAAAACTAGTGATCGATCCCGTCCCGAAAATCCCGAGATTTTTGGCATCCCGTCCCGAAAATTTTGAGCGAAACTCAATCCTGTCCCGGATCCCGACCTTCCCAGACTCAATCCCGTCCCGAGTCGGGATAAAAAATACCCCTCCCCCTAAGTTTGTATACCCCTAAAATGGATTAAAAAATTATAAAAAATGGGTTAAATTTTTTTAAATATCCTGCGGTGCAGAAAAAATCACGCGCTGACAGGAGCGTGATTTTTTATCAATTTTTGAAAAAATTGAAAAAAATCACCTTGATCTCCCTTTATGTTTTTTTCAAAAATTTTCGAAAAAACTGAAGGGAGACCAAGGTAAATTTTTTTCAAACCCCGTTCCGTCCCAAAAATCCCGGGAATCGATCCCATCCCGGATCCCGAAAATACTGGCATAGCCCATCCCGAAAAATCCCGTCCCGGCCAAGAGGTCAATCCCGAACTCGGGATTGAACACTACTAAAAACCTATATAGCACGGCACTCGAAACTTTGCAAAAAGTGGCGACTCCCTTTCGTATACATGGTGTAACGGTAACGCGCTAGACTTACACGTTTTAAGTCGCAGGTTCGATTCCCGCCTCATCGAAATTTCTTTTGCACATTTTTTATTTTTGCTAATTTTTTTATTTTTCATATATTTTGATGGGAATTTGATGGATTTGTATTTTATAAGTGTTAACAAATTATTTTTTGCAACAAATTAGTAAAAATTACACCATGTTTTTATTAGTAAAAATGCAAATTAGACTACTTTAATACGTTGAAATGGATTTTTATCGGAAAATATACGAAGCAGACTTTTTTGGTTAGATTAAGTCAAAAACTATATAAAAACCGCAAAAAATGTAGTTCCTTTATGTCACAACATTTCACAAGCTATTTCATTGAAGAGATATAGCATTTTTTTTTATTGGTCATAAGCAATGACCTATGAATCATCGATACAATTTTGTTTACAACATTTTCAAACAAGTGGAGATCCCAATAGACATTTTTATGAAATCAGAGTTAGCGAAAAGCAATAAAATCGTTCAATCAATTCTTGTTTTTGTTCTTTAAAAGCTCCTAATATTTTATTTTTGCGTTACAATATTTTGTTTTAGGAAAAAACACCCTTAAGTCGAATTGTTAAAAAATTCGTTTGAATTCTGAAAGAGCATGGTCGATTTTACTTACCTGCAAAAATCATGAAAAAATGATTTATACTTTTCATATGTAAAAAAACATGTGAAATAATAAGCAAATCTAAACTTTCATAGAATGGCTAAAATGGTTCAGTGGTAGCTGTCGCGGCTTTGATTACAAAGGTAGAAAGATCGAATCCCACTCGCGGCGATTTGATTTTGCCGCAAAATAGCAGTTAACTTAACTTCAAAATTCTCTAATTCGAAACATCTGCACCCAATGTTTGTTTTTCATGATCTACATCGGTCGTACTATAGCTGTGATCAAAAAACTAAGATGAAGTATTCGAGTGTGAAATAAAAATAGGGTAGAGGCGAAAATTTCGGAAAAAATTTAGTTTTTGAGAAAAAACATTTTCAAAATGACTTTCTCTGTTTTAAGTTCAAATTTTTACACTAAAGATTTTTAATGTTCCATATTTTTTGACAGCTGTTGCTTTTGCTTTGTTGGCCATTCTCTTCGCGTAGTTGATTTGCCAATATGTTTAGCGTGTTCCTCAGAACTTGAGGCAAATCGATTATTTTTATTATTTTTGTTTTTAATTTTTTAAATCTCCTTAAATGATACCTATATTTTTGCAAAATTTTTTATCTGAAAATTCAAATTTCCTGAATCGTTTTTTGGTAAGGATAGGGTTTATCTCACACCTCAAAATGATACGGGACTGCTTTAAATCGATTGAAAACAGCTCGAAAACAATGAAAAACCACTCCAAAAATGGAACCGACTTGTTTGTTGTCGCCATTTTTGGGGACCCCAAAAATGGTTTATGCAGTAAAACCTCGTTAATTAGACCCTAGAGGGTGGTCCAATTATCAGGGAGTCAAATTATCAATTAATAAGCTTTAGGCCTGGCTTTAGGCTTAGACCTTAGGTTTAAGCCTAAGGCCCGGATACCTCAAAAATGGTGAAAAACAAGTCGGTTCCATTTTTTGAGTGGTTTTTCATCGTTTTTTTTTTAATTTGAGAAAAACTTATTAAAAATTTTGGAGCTCTTCCTTCTGGAGAGATGCAATCAACTGGATTCCAAAACTGATACTTTTTTGAAGTAATTTTATGGAAAAATATCCTCTAAAGGCCTAGGTTTAAGCCTAGGATTAAGCTTAGGCGTAACCTTAGGCTTAAACCTAAGCTTAAGCCTAGGCTTAGGCTTAACCTTAGGCTTAAGCTTACAAGGGAAGGTTTTGAATTGATAGTCTAAAGTCTATATAAAAACCTAGCTAGAATTAAAGATCATAGTCGATTTCATTTTTAAAATTCAAAAATTATCGGCAACGGGTCACTTATATGTACTCAAAAATGCGATTCAAGATCAAAAAATAGCGTTTTTTAGCGTTTCCATTGAAATCAGGGGGGGGGTCCAAAAACACCTTTATATGACTTCTTTTGTCGAAATTTTGACATTTTCCACCGTTTTTGGCTATGGCGAACATTTTCTAAGTGTTTTTAGACAAAGTTGAAAATTTTTNAAATTTCGACATTTTCCACCGTTTTTGGCTATGGCGAACATTTTCTAAGTGTTTTTAGACAAAGTTGAAAATTTTTTGAAAAATTGATTTTTTTGGGGTCCACCCATCGGGGTCCAAAAATTCAATTTTTCAAAAAATTTTCAACTTTGTCTAAAAACACTTAGAAAATGTTCGCCATAGCCAAAAACGGTGGAAAATGTCGAAATTTCGACGAAAGAAGTCAGGTAAAGGTGTTTTTGGACCCCCCTGATTTCAATGAAAACGCTAAAAAACGCTATTTTTTGGTCTTGAATCGCATTTTTGAGTACAGGGGGCCTAAGCTTAAAGTTAAGCTTAAGCCTAGGCTTAGACTTAAGCTTAGGCCTAAGCCTTTGAGGATATTTTCCCATAGAATTACTTCAAAAAAGTATCAGTTTTTGGAATCCTGTTGATTGCATCACCCCAGGAGGAAGAGATCCAAAATTTTTATCTCAGATTTCAATCGAACGTTTTCGTAAAGTTGCGCACAATAAGTTTTTTGTATTTGATTTTAAAATTGAAAAATCTCGACGAGGGAAAATTTTTCAATCTCACTGTAAACAAAAAATAATTAAGAGAATTTGAAATTTCAGATAAAAAACTGCAAAATTACAGGGTTATTTTGAAAGTATGTCGAAGGTTGAAGAAAAAGACGAGAATATTAAAAATATTGAACTACCAACCGAAAACAAGCTTCCAGCAACAGAAGCTACTCCTACACCTAGTTGGAGAAACCCGATTGCATGCAAACCCGATGCATCTCCAACTATGTCAAAAACAATGCAACGTAAACAACAAAATTTCAGTGCTGGAAAACCTTCAAAATTCGCGAAAGATCAACTCATGAAGTCCGAAGGTGTTATTCCACTCCAGGGTGGTACCAATAGATTCGCTTCTCAAAGCGGGATGACTGGATTCGGCACTCCACGTGATATTGTTGATAAATCACCGCGAATGTATTAGAAGATCTGGAGAAGATTTACGATCTTATATTCTTCACTACATTATTATAAGTTAATATTTAATTTTTGTTCGATAAAAATTATTTTCATAGGGTCTATGACATTTGGAACACGGCGCTCAAAAATTATGAAACTTTTTATAACAATTAAATCATTTTCTGTTCCTCTATAAGATATTAAACTCGATTTTCGTTCATGTGTACAGTTGGCGATTTTTTAAATTTGTCTATTACAGCGAAAACCCTTATTCAGGGTTTTCGTTGTAATAAACAAATTTCAAAAATCGCCAACTTCACGCGCGATTATCTCGAAGCCGTTAGCGATTCAGAATTTACTGTAAAAAAATTTTTTACGGCATGTTCTGAATCGTTGTAGTTTTCGAGATAATTGCGCTTGACTTATCTAAGATGTCTACGGGACCCCTCTCCTGGCCAGTGGTCCAAAAATCGATTTGTGAAAAAGTGCTCTAAATTTTGATTGGGGGGGGGCGTAGACCCCTTACAAGGGACACTCACGAGGTGATAGTCCCAGATTTTTTTGAAGTCAACGTGAACTGATTCTATAGGCCCTAGTAGTTATGGAAACATAAAAATTAGAGTTCCCTAGTGCGATTTTTGGGGGTAAAAATCGATTTAAAAATTTTTTAAAAATCGAAAAAAATTGTGCAAAAAAATAGGTGTCATAGTGGGGATCGAACCTGGGCCTAACAAAACACAATACTGAAAGCTAACCCACTACTCCATAAGGACTAATAATGGTGCGAATAATTTTCCCACTATGTTAGGATTGAAGTTTTGCTTTTATAATTAGAATTGAGCTTTTTAACATTTTAAAGCCTGTTTTTTCCCGCAAATACCGAGTTGCGGATTTTTTAGACTCCATTCCGAAAGTGTAGGTTCAAATCCGGGCGGCGAACATTTCTTTTTGCCTGATTTTGTGTTTGCAAAGATGGCAAGAAAACTATTTTAACAAATAAAAATTGACAAAGTCAATCTGTAGTGTTGTAAAATAGGCTTTCAGGATTTTTTTAAGCTCAAGATCATCAAAAACAGATGAAAATTGACGAAGGAGATGCGTTTTGAAACTTTTTCTTCTCTATAGAGAAATTTATACCTCCAATTTTCATCCGTTTTTGATGATCTTGAGCTTAAAAAAATCCTGAAAGCCTATTTTACAACACTACAGATTGACTTTGTCAATTTTTATTTGTTAAAATAGTTTTCTTGCCATCTTTGCAAACACAAAATCAGGCAAAAAGAAATGTTCGCCGCCCGGATTTGAACCTACACTTTCGGAATGGAGTCTAAAAAATCCGAACTCGGTATTTGCGGAAAAAAGCAGGCTTTAAAATGTTAAAAAGCGCAATTCTAATTATAAAAGCAAAACTTCAATCCTAACATAGTGGAAAAATTATTCGCACTATTATTAGTCCTTATGGAGCAGTGGGTTAGCTTTCAGTATTGTGTTTTGTTAGGCCCATGTTCGATCCTCAATATGACACTTATTGTTGCACAATTTTTTTTTGATTTAAAAAAAATTTTAAATCGATTTTTACCCCCAAAAATCGCACTAGGGAACTCTAATTTTTATGTTTCCATAACTACTAGGGCCTATAGAATCAGTTCACGTTGACTTCAAAAAAATCTGGGACTATCACCTCGTGAGTGTCCCTTGTTAGATGAGTTATTCAAGGGTCGGGACATTCGGATTCGTGCAACAAAACTACTATTGCTATAAGCGTTTTTACAGATGCCGAAAGAGGATAAGCGTACATCTCAATCAAAGGACGCTTTTTGTGTACTCATTTTCAGGCCAACAAGCCCAGGTTTCCCCCATACTATATTGGATACTTAGACACGTGTTATAATTTTCCATTAACATTCTTTGTGGGAATTGGTACCGAGTAAAACATAGAATACTACCATGTAGTAGTTAATGAGAACTGCTCGCGATTTTCGTGTGAAAATGACAAAGTTTGTGCAAATTGCTAAATGTTAAACCCTGCGAAATTTCTATTTTGATAAAAAGATGATGGGAGTAAGAATTTTTCCAACCCATTGAACATCATTTAAAAAATTCTCCACGTATGATACTTCTATTGAACTTTTAGAGCAAGTTACCCTGGTTGCCGCCACTTAACGTTGTGGGACGACATAGCCTCAGTGGCTCAGTAGGTTGCATTTTTGCCCGAAAGGTCGAGGGTTCGATACCCAGCTTGGTCGATTGATTTTTGGTCTCAATTTTGACAATTCTGAGAAGTAGAATTGTCAAAATTGAGACCAATTTTTTGGGCAAAAACCAAGCGACGAAGCTGGGTATCGAACCCGCGACCTTTCAAGCAACAACCAAAAACACAACCTACTGCGCCACTGAGGAATGTCGTCCCACATCCTTAAATTCTTTATCATTTTTTTCTCAATTTTGACAATTCTATTTCTCATCAATGTTAAAAGATTTGTACGCAAATTTTTTCGAATTTTCTTGCATTTTTATGATTCATGATCAATATTCTCCTTCGAGCAATACTCTCCTCTCCTATCAATACTCTTCTACTCTCCTTCGGGCGTTATTTTCATTCCGAGAATATTAAAAGTATCGTTTTAGTAAATTACGTTCCCAAGTTGTGGCTATAAATCAATTTAAAAAGCTCATTGGCTATCATGAATTTCTGCAATTCCTCTTACCGCGTTTACTTGTTAATTTACGACCGCTTGTGTTCAATTCCTAAAAAATCACAATTCTTTGTACAGGGTGAGCCAAAAAAGTGGCTTTTTTGAGAGAAATTTATTTTTTCTAAAAATGAGCCTCTAGGGGTAATTTTATGCGGGGAATCGATTGCGCGCATTCCCGGAGCGTGAAAACGCTTCCCTGACTCTGACTCAAGGAAAAATGGTTTTAAAGCAAAAATGGTTATTTTTGTACTGGAGGTTTTCTTAAAAGGGGGTGCCGTTTTTCTCCGAAAAATTTTTTTCTTCAAATTGACTGATTTTTGGTACTTGGGAGTTTTCGGACACGAGAAATCGATTGGCGCAAATCCCGAGTTCCGAAAGAATTTTCATGACCCCCTAAATTTTTGAGTAGAAATTTCGATTTTTGAGAGAAAAATTCGAATTTTTGAGCAAAAATTCAATTCGGAGATTAGGGCCTCAAACGGCACCCCCTTTTACTAAAAAATTTACGGAGACATGAAAATTTTTTGGGACTTGCGCCAATCGATTTCTCGTGCCCGAAAACCCCCGAGTACCAAAAATCAAACAATTTGGAGAAAAAAATTTTTCGGAGATAGGGCCTCAAACGGCACCCCCTTTAAAACTACCACAAAGTTTGAAAAAAGCGATGGACTCATCGACCGCCTCATGGGGAACTTCAACGTCGAATGCATCCACTGTGGAGTCGTCCATTATCCTGAAGAGCGCACCGGTGGCAAACATGATGAAAACTCCTTTGGCGATTGCTGCAGCTTATAGGGGCACAAGGTCCGAAGTAGTTGGTTCTCTAGAAAGCTTGGCATTACGCAAGTAATGATAAAGATGAGTTAGACTTCTGGAGACGTAATTCCGGGTGCCTTTGTTTGCAAGCAAAGCCACCCGGAATTACGTCTCCAGAAGTCTAACTCATCTTTACCATGAGTAAGCAAGCAGACGTCCGCAGCTACAACATGCCCGTTGCTAACGAGGTTTCCACTTAATGGTTCTGAATGTAGATGGCAGCGTGCCCGACAACATGATCGTACACCCAAGGGTTTCATCAGCACTGCCGCACAACTTCTCACATCGCCTCTAAACATGGTTAGATCAGCACGAAATCACGATTCGTCACACTGCCCATGGACGACGAATTCCCTGAAATAAAAAAGCCACTTTTTTGTCCTACCCTGTATTAACATCGGCACAAATAATTTTATTACTCTAGATCTTTTACTAAGTATCAATAAAAATTAGATTAAGCGTTTCTGGTAAACGACGGTTATTGAAATTTACTACACCACATTCCATGAATAATTAATAAATTAAGTACGGCACGAAAGTTTTCTGCGCAATGTAAAGTAGAACAGGCGGAAGTAGAGGTTTGTGTCGTATCTTTTGGCATAGAATAGATATTATGTCTAATACAACGAATCAATCGATTAGTCACTTGTTTGCAGCAGATTCTTTCTCTGATGTTGTGTTTATGTGTATTTTATATGTGGTTCTAGGTAGGTTCTGACATTGTTTCACCAAAAAGCGTAAAAAATGGTTATTTTTGGCCAAAAATATGATTTTCGTCTAAAGGTGCCATTTTACCTTCTCCTTTAAGAGTACCAATCGTTTCAATAAACAACTTTTATTGAAACAGGAAAATGAGATTGATGTTTCGTTGTAATAAACAACCACGAGTTCGATCTACTGCCTCTGGCTGAACGTGTTTTATCATGATGTTAGAAAGGACAATCGCTTGTAAAAAAGATTGCCTACCACACGGATGATCTATTAGCTGAAGCAATAGGTTTTGGTCATAGTCTAGGTATTATTTTTTAGGTATTATATCAATATTAGCGAATATATTGAATATAATAGTATTTCTTTCAAATAAAGATTTACGCAAAAACTACATCTTTCATGTTGTATTGGATTGTGCGGAAATTTTTAATGGCTTATCTCTTATTCTAACTGGCACAGGACGAGGAGTTCTAGAACTAAATGGGCAATTAAGTGTACCAACTTCTATTCATGATTGCCTTTTTAAAGTACGAGAAAAGTTCATTACCCATGGTGTATGGAGCAAGTGGCGCAAAATTCATTTTAACGGGAGAGTTCGATCCCCGGAGGTCGAAATTTCATTTTTATCGAATCAAAATAAGTTAAATCACCCCCCCCCATGGCGCACCAAAATGATAAAAAAAAATTAGCCATAGACTTAAAATTCAAAACTATTTATACAATTGGATTCAGCTCATCGAGACGAGAATCGAACCCTTGCCGTTTAATATAAATTTTGTGCACTTGCTTCTGCACCATAAGTGATAAAGAGTTTTTTTTTTTATAAAAATGGCCATTAAAGGACCAGCCCAGTAATTTACAACAGCAAATATTTTTTTTGGCACCAAAAATATTTTTTCTGGCACCAATATTTTTTTTGGCACCAAAAATATTTTTTTTAGCACCAATATTTTTTTCGGCACCAAAAATATTTTTTTTGGCACCAAAATTCTGAATTCGGATTCTGAAGGCATAAGGCCTTCAGAAA
>OZJO01019182.1:0-11153 GCA_900406225.1 Acrobeloides nanus | reverse complement strand
ATTTTTCGATGCGTGCAATCGATTCCTCGCATAAAATTACCCCTAAAAATGATTTTGTTGGGGTTAAAACTTATAACTCCTAATTTTGATGCAATTTTTTTCATTTTTTGACCCCCGGAAAATTTTTTCAGAATTTTTCGATGCGCGCAATCGATTTTTCGCATAAAATTACCCCTAAAGAGTCACTTTTTAAAAAAATTCAAAAAAATTTTTTACCCGTCCGTAAGTTGGACCCCCCCCCTTTAAGAAGTTTCCCAAGAAAAATAAGAAGTGGCCCTTCAAAATTCGGTCTCCTAAGAAGAGGGGGGAGGTGTGGTACATACCCTTACCCATGTCTGAAAGTCAAAAATTAAGTAACTCTTAAACTTTGCTTAAAATGAGGTTTCTATATGTGGAAAATTAAATTCATCTGATAACAGGTGGACATGCCGATTTTTTAACAGTATTTTCTTACAGCAATCCTTCATTCAAAGAAATCTGGTTTATCTGCGATTTTATACGATTTTCGGAAGTCGATGATTGTAAAAGTACATCTCTTCATAATTCCTTTTTCTTTAATCTGATAAAAAAATTTTCCCGAATTACTAGCACTCGTGTACCTCTTTTAATAGAGTCTCGCTGAAATTATCTTTGTAAATTATTAAAACTAGTTTTTTTCAGATAAGAAATACCAATCATCATCATAATTATACAACCATATTTTATCACTGAGGTGATCGAATCAACCGCATAACAAAGGATGTTTACTTCCAACTTTCAAACTAGTTTTATCGTACCTTTATTTGTTGAGTAAAAAAGGTCAAGATTTGATTGTAATTAAAATTACAAAAACCAATTATAAGTGCAAAATTTTTAATAGTACAATGAAAAAAGTGAAGATGTTTTTTCCCGGTCTATAGAAGGACAAGCTACTAGGGTTGACGGGAACCCAATTCCGAAATCCCGATTGAACACCCGGAAGCCCGACTGAAACAACTTGCGATATGATTATTTTAGGCTATGAGACCACGGCGTTCTAGAATGAGAAAAAAGGGCACTATAACTTTCGCCACGAATGTCACCACAGCAACTTCTCCACGTAACTTTCGCCACTATAACTTTTGCCACGTTCGTGTCATTATACAGTATGTTAGAAAATTTATTCCGGACTTTTGAATGATCGCCAAAAATCGAGTTTAAATCCTTTTCAGTCGCCCATGGGCTCATTCGATTGCCACGTCACGGGATTTTTTTTGCAAAAAATTTTATTGAAAAAGCTTTTAATTTCGATTTTTTAAAGAGAAAATACCAAAAATTAGCACTTTTTGTGGTGTATTGAAGCGAAAATCAAACATTTTCTTGAAAACGCTTCTTTGTACCTGATTCAGGGAAGAAATCGGTGTATTGAAGCGAAAATCAAACATTCTCGGATTTTCGCTTCAATATACCGATTTCTTCCCTGAATCAGGTACAAAGAAGCGTTTTCAAGGTTCGGTAATGCGCGCAATCGATTCCCCGCCTATAAAAACCTAAGAATCGACGGTTTTCTCATAAAAATTCGAAAATGTTTGATTTTCGCTTCAATACACCCACTCCATTCGCTGAATCAGGGTCAAGAAAGCATTTTCACGTTTCAGGAATGCGCGCAATCGATTTTTCGCATGATTTTACCCCTATATAGGCTGTTTTGGCAAAAAATTTTTTTCGGAGAATGACCCCCAAATGGGTCCCCCCTTTAGGCCTAGGCTTAAGCCATAAAGTTTCCCAAATAAAGTTGTCCAAATAATAATAATTGGACAAAAACAGCGCCGCAAGCGAAAAATTTTTTTCGGAGATCGGACTCCGATTTTACCCCTCCCCCCTTTAAAAGAAGCAGTCCAGTAAGTTACAATCATATAAAAAAATTATATATTCGGAAAGATCATGAAAGATGGAGCATTTTTTGTTTTTACGGCATGAATTGTTGTAGTTTTCGAGATAATTGCGTTTGAAATTTTGAATTTGTTACAAGCTCTTCGTTGTAAATGTGTTTGAAAAAAGAATTTTTTGCGGAAAAATCGATTTTTGCATCGATTTTTTAAATTTTCATAAAATGAATATTGTAGCCATTTTTTATAGCTAAATGAGACGAACAAAATGACACCAAAATTATCCAATTTGAGCTTTTTTTGGGTTATTAAAACGAAAACATGAATCAGAATTTTCGTTTCAATAACCCAAAACAATGTTCAAATTTGATAATTTTAGTGTCATTTTGTTCGTCTCATTTAGCTATAAAAAATTGCTACAATGTTCATTTTATGAAAAAAATTGATGCAAAAATCGATTTTTTCGCAATAAATTCAAAAAAGTTTATATATTACAACGAAGAGCTTGTAACAAATTCAAAATTTCAAATGCAATTATCTCGAAAACTACAACGATTCTGAACATGCCGTAAAAACAAAAAATGCTCCATCTTTCAAGATCTTTCCGAATATATCATTTTTTCATATGATTGTAACTTACTGTACTGGTTCTTTAAATTGACTCGAAATGTTGTTAAAAAATTATCCCATGCATTATTCTCTCGGAATAAATCGAACTTGAAACACAACCGATCTTTTCTCCTTGATCTATGAATGTTCGAGAAATCGTCTCTTAAAATGACCTTCGTTATTAATTGTTCCTTCTCTATTGTTATATAACTAGTTCTAAGAATTTTTTTGAACGGTCTGTTCAATGTAGCTTTTTGTTCTTTTTACCATATTCTTCTTATTCATTCACGTGAAGTTTTGTTCACGAAATTTACCCTCCCAGTAAAAAGATAATCAATCTTATCGGAATAAGATTCTCTTATAAGAAAAGCTGTGTCCCTTTATTCAATATTTTTATGATACATATTGCGCAATTATAATGCTCCTAAATGAAATGACTAGCGTGTCTTTATTTATTATGGTTCTTTTTCAATACGGGTTAACTTTGGACAATAATTATTTAATAAATCATACAGCGGCGGATAGTCACACAAAGGTATAATTGTAATTCAGTCAAACCTTGTAATGTGGTTCCCTCTGGAGGTCATTAGTGCAAGATTAGCCTAATCGAATGGGGGGGGGGTCACTGCAGCTTCATCCGAAACCAAATCCTGCACGTAGCCCTGAAAACTTTTTTTAAGATGCGTGATGCTAATAAGCCTCGTACAGGTTCCTCGGAGAACATAGACATGTCTGACGATCATGATCAAGACAACGAATCAATAGATAAGATGAGCGTCTTCGAACAGGGGTATATTTCTTTCNCCAAATCCTATACGTAGCCCTGAAAACTTTTCAAAGATGCGTGATGCTAATAAGCCTCGTACAGGTTCCTTGGAGAACATGTCTGACGATCATGATCAAGACAACGAATCAATAGATAAGATGAGCGTCTTCGAACAGGGGTATATTTCTTTCAATCAGAACCGTCACAATTGTTTTTAATAAAAGTGCGTTCCTGAGTTTATCCGTCGGTCTCGTAGTGTTTCGTAACCCTCTTATAGCAACGCAGGCCATGTAACGCAGACACAGCGTCAAGGGGTAATTGCCCCACCCGTCGAAGCCTCGAAGAAAATTTTTTTGAAAATTTATGCTTGAAAATGGCAAATAAAAATGTTTTCCCTCCCGTCGCTGACTTTTTTCGTTCCTGGAGCCTGAAGTAACGTTTTCAAGCCCAAGTAGCGCCCCCATTATGGGCCCATAGTGCCCATAAGGATAAGTAGCACCTCGTAGGCAGGCCCCACATAGCTTTTCGTAGCACTCCGGCGTGCATTATGAGCGCTATGTGGTCCTATGGCGCATTACTGAAGTATACAGTCAAACCCCTAACTAAGCCGATTTTTTTATAGGCGCCATTCAAAAACGCAAGACGCGCGCGTCTTAGTGCATTTTGAAGACGCAGCGGCAAGACGCGGCGTCTTGCAAAAAACCCCTAACTAAGCCCCCTTCCAACCCCTAACTAAGCCCATGGGCTTAGTTAGGGGTTTGACTGTACAGAGCAATACGAAGGGCCCGGGGTACTTCATGAGTTTACGAGCGCTAGGGGGGGGGGGGGGGGGGGGGGGGTACGTATCCATACTGATAAAAGCAGGAACGCGTCCTATGTTTAATCCATTTTTTAACTAATCTGAATTTTTTTAGAGAAACTCGTGACTTTTTGCACTTTCTCCGTCGAATTCAATACGATCATAGACAATGTCCAGAGAACAACGGGGGTATATTTATAGCTAGTAGTTTATGCACAAGAAGGATGGCCGTGCCGTATCCAGTATTTATTCATGGGGGGGGGTACAAGATCCTGATTTCTCGACAACCAATTTTGTACAAAAACATAAGGGAAACTATTTAAATTTTAATTTTTTTGTTCATGGATGGGTACATGTACTCAGGTACGTAGCCAGGATTTCCTGATGGGAGGACAATGATCCAAAGTTAAGTCCAAAATCCACAGGTACCTGTGGTTTTTTTTCGAAAATTTTCCCCTGAACTCCCTTCGGTGCTGCATAAGTTCCACTCATGAGGGTTTAATAATAATGTCTTAAGCTACGGTTACAATAGGCGGAAATCGGAAACCGAAAAACGGGAGCGTTTTTCGGAAAATCAGAAATGTGGTTACAATGAAAATCAAAAAATCGGAAAGAGAAAACGGTTCGAAAATCGGAAATGTGGTTACAATGGCCGATTTTTGGTCCTGTTTTTCGGTTTCCGATTTCCGCTCATTGTAACCGTATTTTTTAACTTGTGAATTTGATTTCGGGTTTTTATGAGAAAATCGTCGATTCTTAGGTTTTTCTAGGCGGAGAATCGATTTTGCGCACTCCCGAACTGTGAAAATGCTTCCGTGTCCCTGATTCAGGGAAGGAATAGATGTCTTAAAGCGAAAATCAATTCTTAAAGCGAAAAATCAAATCAGTAAAGCGAAAAAATTGATTTTCTCTTTAAAACACCGATTCCTTCCCTGAATCAGGATCAAGGAAGCATTTTTACAGTTTGGGAGTGCGAGCAATCGATTCTCCGCCTAGAAAAACCTAAGAATCGACGGTTTTCTCATAAAAATCCGAAATGTTTGATTTTCGCTTCAATACACCAATTCCTTCCCTGAATCAGGGTCATAGAAGCGTTTTCAAGGTTCGGGAATGCGCGCAATCGATTCTCCCTCTAGAAAAACCCATATACAGCCGGTTTCCCGGCGGAAAATCGAACTTTTTTCGTTTTTCGCTTCAATCACCCACCACCTTCCCTGAATCAGGGTCAAGGAAGCATTTTCACAATTCGGGAATGAGCGCAATCGATTCCCCGCATAAAATTAGGGGTAGTAAGATCATTTTTAGAAAAAATTTTTTTGTCGGAGAATGACCTATCTGGATCCCCCTTTAACACATCTCAAAAAATCGGAATCCGATAAAAAAATCCGATCGAAAAATTCGATCGGAAAAAATTTCCGGTTTTCCGAAAATCGGAGCCAAAAATCGCTCATTGTAACCACATTTTCCGAAAAACCCGATTTTCCGAAAAACGGGTCCGAAAATCGGAAAATCGAAAAATCGCTCATTGTAACCACATTTCCGTTTTCCGGTCCCGTTTTTCGGCTTCCGATTTTCGGTTGCATTGTAACCACTTTTTTTCCAATTTTCCGATTTTCGGCTCCGATTTCCGCCCATTGTAACCGTAGCTTTAGCGTCACTTGCGCATGAAACATTGTGCACCTACATTTGCGCATTTAACAGTTACGCACGCACGTTTGCACATGTACATTTGCGCATGGGCATTTGTGCATGCACATTTGCACATGTAACATTTGCGCATGCAACTTTTGCGCATGAACTTAAAAAATTGCGCAAAATTGAATGCGCAAATGCATATGCGCAAATGTAGGTGCGCAATGTTTCATGCGCAAGTGACGCCAACCCGGTTTAACTACCCTTGTCATGCTTTTTGGTGTATAAAAAATGACTTGTTTTTTTTCTAGAACCCGTCGAAATCAACGTGTCAGTCGACGTAACCAACATACGATCTGTCTCGGAAGTTAACATGGTTAGTTTTTTTTTGGGAATACGCGCAATTGATTCACCTCAAAATTAGCCTCCAATAGAGTTGTTTTTAGAACAAATAATTTCGAATTCAAAAACTCAATCCACTTTTTTTAGACTGTAAAAATTCCATTTTTCTAGGTCTATACACTCGAACTTTTGTACCGAGAATCCTGGGTTGATAATCGACTCGATTATGACAAGTCGTTCTTCAGAAATAAGACCGAATTGTCTCTTCACGAAAGCTATGCAAAGCTTTTATGGTATCCGGACACGTTTATACATAATGCGTTGACATCGCAAAATCCTGAGGAACAATCCTTTTCGCATCGGTCCCTTTTTAGATTGAGAGAAAAGGGGCACATACTATATAGTCGGAGGATTTCCGTTGTAGCCGATTGCCCAATGGATTTGTAAGTTACTTTTCGATAATTTTATATTAACAATAGCACAGCGGTGCGTTACAAATATACATTTTACCGTTTTCGAACGTGCTAAACACGATGGTGAAAAAACTTTTTGAAAAAAAATTTTCCTAGGGGTCGTTTGGCACTTATGAAGTTAGGGTCCTATATCGAAATTTTATCCTTTTTATCGAATGGCCATAACTGCTCGTAGAAATTGTTTCAGACTCTCAGCGACCATTTGTTCGCTTCCTCTCGATCCCCTCTACATCTTTTCTCTATACCACTTTGGGAAGTTTTCGATTCAATAAAAAGTTATGGGGCAAATTTTGAAAAATGTGCGAATTTTAAGGTCGGATTTTTTACATAAAATGCCATTTTTCGCCATGATGCATATTTTTCAGCAAAAATGGTAAAGACAAAAGTTGTAGCTTAGAACGCCAGCAAGGTATATAAATCATGGGGTCTAGTCAATATTTTTGGGGTCAAAATTGCCAAATCTGGTGAACCAATATGCTTATTTTTGTGCTCGAAATCACGCTAGAAATGTTCTCCATATTGGAATAGAATACGATTTTTCGCATAAATTACCCCTAGAAAAGTCATTTTTGCACAAATTCAAAATTTTTTTTCAGAAGTGTTTCTGCAAAGTTTACCCTCCCCCTTTAACGGAACCTACAGGTAGGCCTGCCCAATCGGCCTTTTTCATGCGACCGGTCTACTGGGGTCTTCCTTCTGCGATCTTCGTCCTGTGAGCCGTCCTTCTGCGAACTGGGCGCTTGCAGTTCGGTCTATTTTTGCTTCAATCACCGACTCCCGGCACCTGAAACAGGATAATGCAAATTTTTTCAAGCTTCGAAATTGCGCGCAATCAATTTCCGCATAAAATTATCTCTAGAAAGGGAAATAAAAAATATCGTTCTGATCGAGAAAATGGCTCTCATGGCTTAGATCTCTTAGGCTTCACCTGGGCTTTTTTCTTGGAAAAGGAGCTTTAGCGCTCGATGCAAGGTCCTAGGTAATTCCACCGGCCTCAGTTGTTGAGACACCCACCACGCGTTTCCTTTTTGCCCACTCCCCATCTCCAGAGGGGCTGGGTGTACGGGGGATATGAATGGATGGATGGAAGTGGGGGGGGGGGTAGGCAAAACGGGAACGATGGGATGTGTATCAACAACTGAGGCCGGTGGAATTACCTAGGACCTTGCGCCAAAGGCGCTCCTTTTCCAAGAAAAAACCCAGGCGAAGCCTAAGCCATGAGAGCCATTTTCTCGATCAAGACGATTTCAATATTTATTGGAAGAGATTCGACTATTATACGAGTTCTGATATAAAATATATACGTTTAAACCAATAAAACTAGTATTAGAATCATAAATACATGAAAGGACTCGTAAAATATGTAGGGATTCGCAAAATTCTTAAGGACTCACAAAAGCAAAAGGACTCCCAAAATAAAAGAAAGAGCCGTCCCCCGGGGGTATGGTTCGGGGGGGGGGAGAAGCAATCGAAAATTCAGAAATATGGNCGTCCTGCGAACTGGGCGCTCGCAGTTTACTTTGGAAAGGATTCCCAAAGTAAAAAAAGAGCCGTCCTCCGGGGGCATGGTCCGAGGTGAAGCAATCGAAAATTCAGAAATATGGACTATTTATACTGAAAATCGATCACGGTGATGAGAGGAACACGATGATACCATGCTCGATCCCCTAGCCTTTACCATAACGGTGATAGCGAGCGAACGAACATTACAGTTTTAATAGGAAAAGATTTTTTTTAGAACACTGTTTCCGTTTGATGTTCAAGCGTGTAAAGTTGGTTTTGAAAGTTGTAAGCAGAGCTGAAGATGGGGTCGTAATTTTGACACTCTTTTCCAAGAGCGGCTTCATAAGGGAGGACCCTTATGATTTTGGGGTTTGATCCAAAAGTTATCCCTCCCAAAAAAATCCTGGATACGGCACTGGGGTCTCTCTAGACCCACTTTGTAAATCAGCTTCCTCACCACCGGCGCGTGAACATCTATGCTTGGTAAAGGGGGAGTAGTCAGTGGCGTAATTAGGAGATACTCTCTCTCTCCATACTGAACAAATTTATGCTTAAAAAGCAATAAAACTCGATTTTTTTTCAAAAAGCTCCCCATATGATCCTTCCTCATGCGACGGCTGAAATTACGCCATATGGGGTAGTAGAACCCCTCAAGTAATGACAGTAACTCCTAGTCCCGCACAAAGGTTACTATCATCACGTAAACCTGACCCCTCGCAAATTTTGAAAATTTGACGACCACATCTACATCTCTTTTTCGATAATTCAATGGCTGTAAGCCATTGAATTATCGAAAAAGAGTTCAATATTCATTTTCAGATGGCTATACGGACGACAAAGTCAAATTTAAATGGGCATTGGGACAACAGATTAAAATAACGGGCCGGCCGCTAAATTTATTTAAAATTCGACTACCAGATTTTCTCATCAAAGAAGCGTAAGTAGTATTTCATTTTTTTAAAATACAATCGACCATCGATTTAACGGTCCCTCATTTTAACGGTTTCCTTTCTATCCCGACACTCGGTGAATCGAAATTTGGGAGCAAGTTCCCTTATGGATTGTCACTTGGAGTGGTCAAAATTTCAACAAAAAATGTTTTATTTCTAAAAAAGACCCTACTAGGGGTAATTTGATACGGGGAATCGATTGCGCGCATTCCCAAAGCGTAAAAAAAATTTCCCACACCCTTTTTTAGGCAGTTTTTGTCGTAAAATCCAGGTTTTTTGCAAATAGCACACATTTCTTGTTAAAAATGTGGCCCTTCCTTGGGGACCGTTAAATCGAGGGTTGATTGTAAGTATTCTAGCTTTGTCACAAACCAAACGAATCTTTATGCAACAGGTAAGACTTTGTTGAGAAATTTTATCGTCTTTATATTTTTAGGAAACTATAGCCGACTCCATATTTGTTTCGTATTTACTCGAAATGCAGGATTTTGCTTTGTACAGGTATAGATTTTTAGATTTAAAAAAATTAAATGTTTGTTTTCTTGAAATATCGTGATGTAGTGAAAAGCGTGAAAAAAATTTGCATGATCCTGATTCAAGCAAATGGGGTCGATGTATTGAAGCGAAAATCTGAAAATTTTTGGATTTTTCCCAAATAACCGAGACTGAATTGGCGTATTAACGAAAGTGCGAAATTTGCATATTTCATTTTTGTCCTATAACTTTTGATAGGGAATGGGTGAAAAATTTTACGACAAAGTTTTTCAGCTCGACGAGACGAACAACTTTGCTGTACAACTTTCTTTTCTAGCCATTATCTGTCAAAAGTTATTGGCCAAAAATGAAATATGCAAATTTTGCACTTTCGTTAATACGCTAATTCAGGTATCGGTTATTTGGGCAAAGTTGTAGAATTCGACGAGTGAGACAATTTCAAACTAATTTTTAAAGGAGGGGTAACAATCATGGCAGGATCTCGAAAAAAATTTTTTTTTGAAAATTTTTGTAAAAATACGTTCCTAAGGGTAATTTTATGCAAGAAATCGATTCCCGAAGCATGAAAACGCTTCCTTGACCCTGATTCAGGGAAGGAATCGGTGTATTGAAGCGAAAATCAAACATTTTCGAATTTTTATGAGAAAACCGTCGATTCTTAGGTTTTTCTAGGCGAGGAATCGATTGCGCGCATTCCCGAACTGTGAAAACGCTTCTTTGATCTTGATTCAGGGAAGAAATTAGTGTATTGAACCGAAAATCAATTTATTTATGTAAATACGTATCCTTTCCCTGAATCAGGGTCAAGGAAGCGTTTTCAACGTTTGCGAATGCGCGCAATCAATTCCCCGCCTAGAAAAACTTAAAAATCGACGGTTTTCTCATAAAAATCCGAAAATGTTTGATTTTCGCTTCAATACATCCACCCCATTCCCTGAATCAGGGTCAAGGAAGCGTTTTCATGCTTTGGGAATGCGCGGAATCGATTTCTCGCATAAAATTACCCCTAGAAACGTATTTTTACAAAAATTTTCAAAAAAAATTTTTTTCGAGATCCTGCCATGATTGTTATTCCTCCTTTAAACACTTTTCCGTGTTCAATCATATGATCGATCCCAGATTCAGATGCAGTGTGGCGAGAGGAATATTTTTAAAACAAAAGTTATCAAAAACGACTGCGTTTTGACCGAGATATGATCGAATTTCCGAAGAGATAGTTTCAATTTTTGTAAAAATTATGTTGGCTGAAAATATTTCTATCAATGTCAAAATCGGTCATCTTGTATGACTTACCTGCTCAAAAGTCATAATAGTCGGTACAGATTTAGGTACATTTTTTTATCGAAATAAGAGCGACACATAAAGTTATATACCATTTTGTAGCGCTGGATTCCATCTATTCGAATCACATTGGGTTGAAGCTTAATTCCCTTAATATAAAAAGTTATGACAGTTTAAGACACAGTTTCTGTAAGGGTCACCGGAAGGCCGGAAACACGATATCTGGAAATTGGATGAAATACAGCTAGAAAGTTGCGTTTATACCCATATAGTAAAATGGTATTCAACTTTTCCGATAAGACTTTATAACTTGGGAGAAATCGGCTTCAGACTATGCGTGACTCACGAAAAATGCCAATTTTACATTTTCCGCGATATCTTTTTTCCTGGAGGATTCACTCGAAACTAACTTTATGTTTGTGATATAAAGTGGGGTCGAGGAATCTCCCTGTATAA
>OZJO01019181.1:0-22971 GCA_900406225.1 Acrobeloides nanus | reverse complement strand
TTGAATTTTGGGTCCAGCTTTTTTATAGTTGAGGCTGAGACGGACTTTATAATGTTTTCTTGAAAACTTTATTGGACATATTTTTTGATTCTGTATAATTTCTAATCGTATACACAATAAATAATCTTTTCTATATAAAATGACTTGGCAAAATTTTCGGCACTTCATACACACATAATAAAACATTAGAAGGGGTCAATTTTGGGCAGCATACTATTGAGGATTTGTTCTAGAAGGGGTCCTCAAACATTTCTTCCTTCGGGTTGCTGTTATTCGTAGTATTCGTTTCTGGTTCGCTTTGTTTTTCCTAGAACAAATTTTGTTTAGCATAACAGGTAGCAGGCTAGTTTTTTTAACAAGCCTGATTTCGTCGGCTACTATACAGTCAAACCTTCGTTTAATGACAGCGACCACGCAGGGATGCCAGCGGGAAAATTTGGTATACATATAACAAGTTGATTTCTTTATATACTAAATTTTCCCGCCGGCATCCCTTCGTGGTCGTTATGTCCCTTCCGGGTGTCATAAAACGGAGGTTTAACTGTATACAATACACCCCGGGGGGAAGGGTCGTTATATCGAATCGAACGGGGTGTCGTTATATCAAATTTTTCTAGAAAAATACATTCCATTCGTTATACAGGATGCATAAAAAAGCCAGAATTTGAGTGATTTTTTCATGTTTTTTTTGACTCGAAATTTTTTCAAAAATTACCCTATTAGGGCAAATTTGAATCGATTGCGCGCATTTCCAATGCTTCCCTGACCCTGAATCAGGGAATCGGAATGTGTGTATTGAAGCGAAATCGAAAATTTTAAGATTTTCTGCCTGAAAATGACTTTCTGGGGGTAAATTTATGCGGGGAATCGATTGCGCGCATTTCTGAAGCTTGAAAACGCTTTCCTGATCCAGAATCAAAGAAAAATTGGCCATCGCTTCAATACACACATCCCGATTCACTGAATCAGGGAAGCATTTTCAAGCTTTGGGAATGCGCGCCATCGATTCCCCGCATAAATTTACCCCCAGAAAGTCATTTTCAGACAGAAAATCTAAAAATTTTCGATTTTCGCTTCAATACACACACTCCGTTTCCCTGATTCAGGGAAGCGTTGGAAATGCGTGCAATCGATTCCCCGCATAAAATTAGCTCCATCTTAGAAAAACATTTCAAGTCGAAAAAACACGAAAGTCCCGTTCCCTGGCCCATGTATGGCTAGACCTACCGCATTCAACCTCTTCTTCCTCTCTGCAGCTTCCACATGTTGATGAGGTGCTAGAGTTTTTTGATTCTCCGAATTCAATCCTTTCGCTCGCTCAAACTCGAAGCTTTCAGTCAGCTGACTTGTACACAGAGTGAAGAACTTTTTCCAAACCTCAGTAATCATCGTATTCGAATAGTTTTGTTGGAAGCGAACTTTTTTCTTATCCACAGGCGTACCGCCTTCGGGAACCGGCTCTTCCTTCAAATAAGATAATAGAACAAAAAAGTGAATTAACACCATACTTTTTCCCCGGTAATATAAGGTATAAACTCTTGTATAAAAACTTCAACGACAACTGCAAAATAGTTCTTTTCTAGCTGGTTCTGGTTTTCTGCAAGGAATTGTACTTTACCGTGAAGACGACCTGTTTTTCGAGCTAACTGCCAAGCTCCCATTAAATTTTCAGTATATCCCAGCATTGAGGTCATCTAAACGTGTGAAATCAAAGACGAATGCGACTTTTCGCTTCAATACACAAGCCTTCTTTGAATCAGGGAAGCGTTTTTTCGCTTCGGAATTATCAAATCGGATTCCCCCGCATGTTTTTACTCCTAGAGGGGTCATTTCTAGAAAAAAAAATTTTGAAATTTTTTTGACCCCCCTATTGTGTAGTACTCCAATTTTTATATTGCCATTCTTGATGTTATTTTAAAAAAACAAATTTATACTTGTTCAAAAAAGTCAGCCATTCGTGAGGCATGTCCGCCTAACTTTGGCATTTTCAACATGTTAATTTTTGGAACACGATCTACACCAAATACCTAAAAAACTTGTTTTATAAACATACACACGAATACTACAAAAATCTTCTAGACCCTGATTCAGGCGATTGTCGCTTCAATACTCATATCTTTTTCTGATTCAAGCTATTTTGGATTTTTGTCTAAAAATCATCTTCACAATTTTATGCGAGGTATTTTTCGATAACGCATATTTTCGACGTAACAAAAAATTTCCCTGACATTCCAAACAATTTTCTTTTCAATACACGCACACCTTTCCTGAATCAGGATCAGCGAAGCATTTTAGCAGCTCGGCAATGCGCGCCATTTAACGACGATTTTCGACACTAACCGTCCGGAAACGAATTGAATCTGCCTGAATATTGACACGAAAACCATGAATTTTACATTTATTGAAAAATACGCTTAATTATTGGATGTATTTAAAAAATAAAGACGGCATTCTTTATAGCTTGACGAGACGAACAAAACGACACCAAAATTATCCAACTTGGAAATTGTTTTGGATTATTGAAACGAAAACTCTGATTCAGGGTTTTCGTTTCAATAACCCAAAACAATTGTCAAATTGGATAAATTTGGTGTCGTTTTGTTCGTCTCGAGGAGCTAAATAAAGAATGCCGTCTTTGCTTTTTAAATACATTCAATAATTAAGCGTATTTTTCAATAAATGTAAAATTCATGGTTTTCGTGTCAATATTCAGGCAGATTCAATTCGTTTCCGGACGGTTAGTGTCGAAAATCGTCGTTAAATGGCGCGCATTGCCGAGCTGCTAAAATGCTTCGCTGATCCTGATTCAGGAAAGGTGTGCGCGTATTGAAAAGAAAATCGTTTGGAATGTCAGGGAAATTTTTTGTTACATCGAAAATATGCGTTATCGAAAAATACCTCGCATAAAATTGTGAAGATGATTTTTAGAAAAAAATCCAAATATCTTGAATTAGAAAAAGATATGAGTCTTGAAGCGAAAATCGCCTGAATCAGGGTCTAGAAGATTTTTGTAGTATTCGTGTGTATGTTTATAAAACAAGTTTTTTAGGTATTTGGTGTAGATCGTGTTCCAAAAATTAACATGTTGAAAATGCCAAAGTTAGGCGGACATGCCTCACGAATGGCTGACTTTTTTGAACAAGTATAAATTTATTTTTTTAATAACATCAAGAATGGCAATATAAAAATTGGAGTACTACACAATAGGGGATCAAAAAATTTCAAAAATTTTTTTAGAAATGACCCCTCTGACGCCATTTATACTTGCCGCAAGACGCGCGCGTCTTGCGGCAAGTATAAATAGCGCCTCTAGGAGTAAAAACATGCGGGGGAATCCGAATTTGACAGTTTCGAAGCGAAAAAACACTTCCCTGATTCAGAGAAGGCCTGTGTATTGAAGCGAAAAGTCGCATTCGTCTTTGATTTCATACGTTTAGATGACCTCAATGCTGGGATATACTGAAAATTTAATGGGAGCTTGGCAGTTAGCTCGAAAAACAGGTCGTCTTCACGGTAAAGTACAATTCCTTGCAGAAAACCAGAACCAGCTAGAAAAGAACTATTTTGCAGTTGTCGTTGAAGTTTTTATACAAGAGTTTATACCTTATATTACCGGGGAAAAAGTATGGTGTTAATTCACTTTTTTGTTCTATTATCTTATTTGAAGGAAGAGCCGGTTCCCGAAGGCGGAACGCCTGTGGATAAGAAAAAAGTTCGCTTCCAACAAAACTATTCGAATACGATGATTACTGAGGTTTGGAAAAAGTTCTTCACTCTGTGTACAAGTCAGCTGACTGAAAGCTTCGAGTTTGAGCGAGCGAAAGGACTGAATTCGGAGAATCAGAAAACTCTAGCACCTCATCAACATGTGGAAGCTGCAGAGAGGAAGAAGAGGTTGAATGCGGTAGGTCTAGCCATACATGGACCAGGGAGCGGGACTTTCATGTTTTTTCGACTTGAAATTTTTTTCAAATATGGAGCTAATTTTATGCGGGGAATCGATTGCGCGCATTTCTAACGCTTCCCTGAATCAGGGAATCAGAGTGTATTGAAGCGAAAATTGAAAATTTTAAGATTTTCTGCCTGAAAATGACTTTCTGAGGATCAATTTATGCGGGGAATCGATTGCGCGCATTTCCAACGCTTCCCTGAATCAGGGAAACGGAGTGTGTGTATTGAAGCGAAAATCGAAAATTTTTAGATTTTCTGTCTGAAAATGACTTTCTGGGGGTAAAATTCAAAGCTTGAAAATGCTTCCCTGATTCAGTGAATCGGGGTGTGTATTGAAGCAATGACCAATTTCTCTTTGATTCAGGGTCAGGAAAGCGTTTTCAAGGTTCGGAAATGCGCGCAATCAATTCCCCGCATAAATTTACCCACAAAAAGTCATTTTCAGGCAGAAAATCTAAAAATTTTCGATTTTCGCTTCAATACACACACTCCGATTCCCTGATTCAGAGTCAGGGAAACATTGGAAATGCGCGCAATCGATCCCTCGCATAAAATTTGCCCTAATAGGGTAATTTTTGAAAAAATTTCGGGTCAAAAAAACATGAAAAAATCACTCAAATTCTGGCTTTTTTATGAATCCTGTATAACGAATGGAATGTATTTTTCTAGAAAAATTTGATATAACGACACCCCGTTCGATTCGATATAACGACCCTTCCCCCTGGGGTGTATTGTATACAGTTAAACCTCCGTTTTATGACACCCAGAAGGGACATAATGACCACGGAGGGATGCCGGCGGGAAAATTTAGTATATAAAGAAATCAATTTGCTATATGTATACCAAATTTTCCCGCTGGCATCCCTGCGTGGTCGCTGTCATTAAACGAAGGTTTGACTGTATAGTAGCCGACGAAATCAGGCTTGTTAAAAAAAAAACTAGCCTGTGCTACCTGTTATGCTAAACAAAATTTGTTCTAGGAAAAACAAAGCGAACCAGAAACGAATACTACGAATAACAGCAACCCGAAGGAAGAAATGTTTGAGGACCCCTTCTAGAACAAATCCTCAATAGTATGCTGCCCAAAATTGACCCCTTCTAATGTTTTATTATGTGTGTATGAAGTGCCGAAAATTTTGCCAAGTCATTTTATATAGAAAAGATTATTTATTGTGTATACGATTAGAAATTATACAGAATCAAAAAATATGTCCAATAAAGTTTTCAAGAAAACATTATAAAGTCCGTCTCAGCCTCAACTATAAAAAAGCTGGACCCAAAATTCAACGTCCGAAGTTAGCATCCCGTCCGATCTGGCAAGTTAAGCAACGTTGGGCCCTCAAAAAAATCAATCCCACTAGGGCAAAAATTTTGAAAGCTTTTTCTCCAAATTTTTGATCGAGTGGGATCGAACCTACGGGCCCAACGTTGCTTAACTTGCCAGATCGGACGGAATGCTAACTTTGAATTTTGGGTCCAGCTTTTTTTATAGTTGGAGCTGAAACGGACTATACAGGGTGAGTGAAAAAAGCCGTACTTTTGCGTTTTTTTGGCGAAAAATTAAAAAAAATTTTTTCCAAAAACCATTATAAGGGGTAGTTTCATGCGAGAAATCGATTGCACGCATCGAGAAATTTTGAAAACGCTTTTTCAAAATTTTTTGAAAATTTTTAAGTACGGTGTTTTTTGCTCACCTAAATGTATTATAAAAATAATTAGCGCTATCTCTTTATTTAACTTCTGTTTTAATCCTCTTAGTTGGTACATCATATTCATCCTCGAAATGATTGCTGCGTTTGTCAGCCTCGGTTTCATCGAGGAACGAGTCTTCTTCATCCGGAGACCCAGTGATAGTTAACGGGAGCGCACAGAGTTGACGACGGTATTCTCGAAAGCATTTTTCACACCGTAACTCATCCAAATTTCGAGAATCGACAATGTAATGGTCGTATTGTTGCTAAAGAATATTTGAAAAAATTGATTTTGTTGTGATTTTGAGGATAGAAAATTTAGGATTTCGTATTGAGTAGAGGTGTGCACGGGTCAGGCCAGCCTGGGCCTAACTGATCACTTTTTGGAGGCATACCAGACTTGGACTCGGCCCTGCACACCCCTAGGCTTGTCTTTTTTCTATGTTAGTCTTACTTGGCAAGTTTTGCAAACAGAACATTGATCATTGTCGCGTGAAAATGGGCTTGAACTATTTTGTCCATTAAAATCGTCAGATAGCTAAAATTTCTCTCAAAAGTGATATCACAAATGGGACTTTAGGGGGCAGTGTTTCAATCAGTTGTGTTATTGAACAACAGTTTTAACGCGCAAATCTGTTGTGTTGTACCATCAGAACCATTCTGTTGGTACAACACATTTTCGCTTTTTGTGGCAATAAGCATGCTTGATCTTGAGCATCTTAGCTATATCTTGAAACACATTAGACATGAACTGGGACCCTTAGCGATTTCCTTTGGGGCACCATGGATGCAGATTACGTCATAGAGTAGCGCGTTTGCTACAGTTGGTGTAGTCATATCTGGTAAAGTTGATGACACCCCTCCTCCTCCTTGCATGCATTACCGGACCTTGAAAAAGCTTCCCTGACCCTATATTACCCTATTTTCGCTTCAATACACATATCTCTTCCCTGAATCAGGGAAGTGTTTTCAAGGTTCAGCAATGTTTAAAAAAGAAAAGATTCTATTACCGAAATTTTTGCATCCCGATTAACACCAATGTGGATTCCTTTGTTTACTAAAAATTTCCGTAAATAACTAAACACAACTCAAAACCCCACCAGTCAATCTTTTTCTCTGATTTTCTTGAATTCGCTTCAAATCTTCAACACGATTCCTTTTCTTCGAACCACTTTGTACTTCATCACTAATAGAACTTTTCGAATCTTTAGCTTGAAATTTCCGACTTTGAATGCTAAATTTGTTTTTTTAAATACTTTTGCATAACAAGACTATACCCTTCCAAAATCAGAATAAGATTGCTACGTTCAATTCGAAGATGCGACTCCCAATCTGTTTCGGGGCCCAGTCTTTCTTTACAAATCGGGCAAATTGAATTCCCATCGTCATCACGTTCCAAGCCTATAAAAAATAAGTTTTTTTTTCATCTCTCGTCATAAGCTAAGTGTAGTGTTAAGGCAAGGTAAACTCAATCAGAATTGTCGCTAAGTTACCATATAGCGTCATTAATTAATAAACGAGAATTCGCGGAACTATAATAAAGCCAGCACGAGTGCTTGTTTTCAAATGTCTGAACGGCAATATCATAACAAACNCGGAACTATAATAAAGCCAGCACGAGTGCTTGTTTTCAAATGTCTGAACGGCAATATCATAACAAACTAATCGAATAGAAACAAGAAAAGAAGTTTGTTAATAAGGGGACAAGCTTAAAGGCAATAGAAATTTTTTTCAAAAATTGAATCTGTTGTGTTGTACCAACAGAATCATTATATTCGTACAACACAACAGTTTTTCTATTGTGTTGTGCACAACAACCAGTGATGGCTCATTCCATGAACCGTCACCACACATGAAATAGGGGGTGGACCCAAGGATGTAGCTGGGGCGCTTCCCCCAAAAAGGGTTGATTTTTCCCAAAAAAACATAAGATAGTATAGGTAGTACTCGTATGAAGAAAAAAGGGGTCATTGCAATCAAAAAAGTCGTCGTCATAGGAACTCATTACGACGATTTAAAATGCTTAGTGCGACGGGAAAACCTGACGCAAGCAATGCAAGAGATCTAGTTCTACAAAAATGACAACAAGATCCCCGAAAACGGATAAGGCAAAGCTGAATTACGACGGTTTGAAAAATGCCATTACGACGTTACAACGCTGCTAGCGTCAGCTAGTGTCGGGCCTTAGCCCAGGTCGATCATGTCTTAGTGGTGAAGATTCTCTAACGTATCTTACTCTTGATTCATCGCGTTATTGCGGTGACCAATTGAAGTGTCGTCTTTGCTGTCATTCACGGCTTGATGGCGATGAATTTAACGTGCATTTGAATTTCCTTCGTCGAATCGTTTTTTTCGGATGCCATGAAAAGAATCGTTTCGTTCAACAACAACAAAAAATTGAATAAACTTTTTAAGTTTTGTATTGTTTGATAAATCGTTTCAAAACTCAAAGTTTGACTGAAACAGGCAAAATTGCCTGAATCAATCAAATGCTGTGTATTGAAACGATTGATCAAAGATCATATGAATTCAAACGTGTATTTGAATTTTCTTTGTTGAATCGTTTTTTTCGCATTTTTTCTCTCTTTTTTACCATTCATTTAACTTAAATAAAAAATTTTTTGGTTGTTGCTCAACTTTCATCTTTCCAAATAAAGCTTTCTCAAAATCCACCTCGCATAATTTCGAATTCATATTCTTTGCCAATACAAAAAATTGATCACCATCTTGTTGAGTGTCAAAAGGTCTTTTGTAGTCCGCGACAATGCTTGAAATTGAATTTTTCCGTCCTCTATCTTCATGTTTTATGGGCAGCAGCCGACTGCTCGCATTTGGAAGAAGCGAAACCAACTATGGATTCTTCTTCGAGTTTTATGTGAAACGCTGAATTGGGAGCTGCTTTTTAGGAGCTGTGAAAGACGATGTTCTCTTTTCATGGATGTTCTTGGAAACGGTCTTTTTCTCGACACCTTTTCACATAACAAAACACTTATTATAGTTGTTCTATTCAATACGAGTTTCTGGGAAGTCTTTATGAGCTCTGTAGTCAAATTCTATATAGTTCGTGTCTCATAAAAAATTTATGAAAAACCAACACGAATGTAGATTAAATTAAAAATTTGGCTACATGATCAGGATTACATTCTCGGTATGCCTCTAGAAATCTCCCCCAAACTTCGAATTTTACCCATTGGAATTCTTGGAAAAAATTCCGTAAACCTAGGAAGAAGCGGCAACATGAAAGCTGCTGATCCAATCCCTATGAGATTTGCCTTATTCAATTTGGTTATTAACACGCCAACAAAAGTTTACATTGCCGCTTATTTATTACGCCTTTCGCAGTGTTTTATTAGCGCTTTGGGAGGGACTTGTCCGGAAATTCATTTTTCCTCCAGATCCCACTTTCTTCCACTCACTTTGTCAAGCTAACCAGGATCAACAATTCGAAAAAGCGAAATTGAACAACAGGGTTCTCGGAAAGAATTTAAATTTATTAGATTAGGTATAGTCGAAATTTTTTTTTGGCTACCACGGAGCTTTTTATTGAATCAGGCAACGTGCACATTGAAACGAAAAGAAACGTGAACAGCTTTTTTATGCATCCCTGCGTGGTCGTATGGCGGGAAAATCAGGATTAGTACTAACTAGTTAGTAACAGTACTGTACTAACTAGCTAGTACTAATCCTGATTTTCCNACTATTACTACAGTTCTAATCCTTATTTTTCCACTACTACTAGTAGTCTGGAGTAGTTTGTAGTAATAGTCTGTAGTAGTTTGTAGTAGTAGTTTGTAGTGATAGTCTGTAGTGGTAGTAGTAGTCTATAGTAGTTAGTACTAATCCTGATTTTTCCCGCCATACGACCACGCAGGGATGCATCAAAAAAGCTATATAAGGATCCACGTTTCTTTTCGTTTCAATATATACATTGCCTGATTCAATAAAAAGCTCCGTGGTAGCCAAAAAACAATTTCGACTATATGACCAAAAAATGCGAAAAAAATTTCGGTCGTTTTTGGAAATTTTTTGGGCTTTTTTGATAAAAAATTATATCCCACACTAGTCTGATATTTAATGAAAGGGATATATACCATGTTCGAGTAAAACTGCAGTAGGAGATGAACTAATTTTGTCCGCTTAATTTCAAGTAACAAACACATAAAAAATCCTGGTGGACTACTAAAGGATGGGGAAATTGCGTTCGGTCGAGTGTCAACGTAAGCCCATTCTAGGGCCATTCGACAGCCGTTTATCTTCGTCCAGTGATAATCAAGCGCGACAGCTAGCTTACAATTAGACTTGGAAGAAGAAGCTCGAAATGAGTTGTTTTATTACATGATATTCGATTTCCCTCGAGAGAGAGGAGACCACTTTTGATGTTTATTTTGAGAAGAAATTTCAAACACGATCACGCAGAGATGCGAATTTTTCGTGTCAAACACGACCACGCAGGGATGCGAACTTTTTCGCCAAATACGACCACGCAGGAGTGCAAACTTTCCTGACAAACACGACCACGCAGGGACGCGAAATTTCCACGTCAAATACAACCACACAGGGATACGAATTTTTCCAGCCAAATACGACCACACAGGGATGCGAAATTTTCCTGCTAAACACGACCACGCAGGGATGCCGAATTTTTTCAGCCAAATACGACCACGCAGGGATGCGAATTTTCCCCCACTAAACACGACCACGGATGCGAATTTTTCGTGTTAAACACGACTACGCAGGGATGCCGAATTTTTCTAGAATTTTTTTTTCAATTTTTTTCAAATTTTCCTTTTTAGATGTGTTGTCGATACAAATTTGCTAATTGTATCAACTTTCCCTTCTCCACATAATAACCGAATGGTCATTGAATGATGCAAATCTCGAGCCGAAAAAGCCAAGCCGATGTGATAATTTACTATGGGCACTCATTTGTAGGACAAGTTTGATGAATGACTCGGCCATAAATCCGAGTCGTAAAAAACTGATTGGCAATGATGCGCGGCGGAAACTTCAAAGTCCCCCCATCCCAACAATTCAAAGCAGGAGGCGCTAATGAGCCGTCAATATAAACACCCTATCATTCTCGATCATTTTCCGGAGCTCTCAAGAATAAATATACTGACCGTTTTTGTTTAAAGGACCAGTCCAGTGGGAAAAAAGTTGCCAAAAATTTGTATATATTCGGAAAGCTGATGAAAAATGGTGCATTTTTGGTTTTTACGGCATGTTCTGAATCGTTGTAGTTTTCGAGAAAATTGCGTTTGAAATTTTCAATTTGTTTACATGTTTTCGTTGTAATACACAAACTTTTTTGAATTTTTAAATCAATTTTTGCATAGATTTTGTCAATTTTCTTAAAATGAACATTGTAGCAGTTTTTATAGCTAAATGAGACGAACAAAATAACACGAAAATTATCAAATTTGAAAACTGTTGTGGGTTATTGAAACGAAAACCCTGATTCATGTTTTTTTGGATTTTGATGCAAAATAATGAAGGGTAGAAGAAGGAAAAGTACAATTTGAAGAAAGTCTACATGGCAGAGACCTAAAATGAGACGTTGTTCCTTGTCGTTCGACTGGAAGTCCGGCCAATTAAACGGAATCAACCGTATGTTTAAATTCGATTCCATCAAAGGCCACTAACAAGGAAAACTATCAACTTGACCCCCTCCGATTTTGCGAAAAATGGTAATTGGCGAAGTGGATAAGTAACCGCTCGTCCGATCTGGCAAGTTAAGCAACGTTCGGCCCGCAGATTCGATCCGAAAATTTCGATCTACAAAAAAACTTTCCTTACAAACAATGGAGCAAAAAAAATTTTCAAAACCAAAGCGAATGTTTATTATTTCAGTGGCGCTCTTGAATAAGCATTCATCTTTTGTCATCGCCTTTTTTTGAAAAGAACCGCGCGAGAATCAAAATAAGAATCGCCGTCTCCTAATTCATAAAACGACTATTTACAGCAGCTAATCGTGGGAAAACTTGGCTGTCCGGTCGACTTACCTTTTCTTTAGCCTTTGTTCTAATATTCAACTTCAGTACCATACTGTAAGATAGACGAACAAAATGGCAAAAAAATTATCCAATTTGGAAATTGTTTTGGGTTATTGAAACGAAAATTCTGATTCAGGGTTTTCGTTTCAGTAACCCAAAACAATTTTCAAATTGAATAATTTTGATGTCATTTTGTTCGTCTCGTTGAGCGATAAAAAATGCCGTCTTTTTTAATAAAAAACCTAATAATTTTTTTAATATTTTGAGCAAATTAATCAATTAATTTTAGATACAGGCTCTTGTTCAAACTCGTTTGAAAATTTTTTTTGTTTCGCTCATAACTTTTTACCATTAAATTTTCAAGTAGTGACGTAAAAGCAAAAAATGCTCCAAATTTTGTGGTCTATCACCTGGCATCAAAAGTGGAGACTAGTGATTGAAAGGATTTCACCAAAATTTGCCCATTTTTCACCAAAAATCGAAATTTTCTGAGAATTTTGTGTCTGCAGATGAACAATAATGTAATTTCACTTCCTTGCTCCTCACTAATAATTCCTAAGTCAAAGTGAAACATTTTGCCGAATTTGTTCGCTTCATTGAAGCGTTGAAATGAGTCACGCATTCTACCAACAACACAGACAAAGCGACGCCATAAAAAGCCAATGATAATATTGAGGGGAGCACGCGAAACAATTCGGAAGTCGTTCGACTGTACAACCAATTAGCGCCACGTTTTTTTAGCGGAAGCGTCGTCGGGTTGTCTAATTGGCGGCAGGGGTGCCAGATTTTGAAATTCGCATAATTAATCGAGCTCAAATTGGACCGTCAAAGTAACGAATTTTCAACAAGTTTCTTCACAAACCCCCTGCTGAAATTTCGATTTTTTCGAATTTTTTTCCTTTTTCGAATTTTTCAATTTTTTCGAATTTTTTTCAATTTTTCAGCAGGGGTTTGTGAAGAAACTTGTTTGAAAATTCCGTTACTTTTACAGTCCAACTTGAGCTCAAATAATTATGCGAATTTCAAGATCTTGGCACTTCTGGTTTGCGGGTATTTTGTTGGAAAAGGTCCCCAAAAAATTTTTCCTTGGAAGCTCAACAAGAACTATAAGTGCTTTCGGAGCTTGTAATGTCTCGGTATGATTCAGACGAAAAACTAACTGTTGGAAACGAAAACAAGCCCGCCACTGTGTTTCATGCTCCCTCGTTTGAATCATCGAAAGGAGTGCCGGCATCTCCAAAAACGCCCTATGCACAGAAAAGAAGTTCACGGCTTGTAGACAAAAAGTAACCGACATTTATAAGCTTACAAAAAATGTGACCTATGAAATTTTATGAATGCAACTAATAAAATCTGTATTACGAAAATTCAACAAAGGCTCTTTTAAAAAGTTTGTTTATTGGCACGAAAACTCCATTTTGAAACAGGAAGGGTTCGATCCCCGGAGGATTTTTTGTAGTATTTCCGGACGCTAGCCGTCTGGAAATCTGCACTCATTTCCAGATGGTGTCCAGAAACGGTTTGAATTTGCCTGAATATTGACATGAAAACCCTGAATTTTACATTTTCTTGAAAAATATGCTTAATTATTGGGTGTATTTAAAAAACAAAGACAGAATGCTTTATAGCTCGACGAGACGAACAAAACGACACCAAATTTATCCAATTTGAAAATTGTTTTGCGTTATTGAAACGAAAACCCTGAATCAGGGTTTTCGTTTCAATAACCCAAAACATGTTTCAAATTTGATCGTTTTTGTGTCATTTTGTTCATCTCGTCGAGCTATAAAGATTGCCGTCTTTGTTTTTTTAAATTTTTTATTTAAAAAATTCTGGATTTTCATGTCAATATTCAGGCAGATTCAACCCGTTTCTGCAAACGTAATTTATGAGCGGTCCCTAACAACTTTTTTGAGTCGATAAAAAACAATATTTCGACGTCAGGGATCGAACCTTCTTCGTTCAAGATGGCTTTTGCGTCGCTCTACTGACTGCGCCATTGCGATCGACGTTTCATTTTTTTCAATTTTCGACGTTTCATTTTTTTCAATTTTCGACGTTTCATTTTTTCGATTTTCGCCCACCGTCGGCCATCCCTATTGAAATAAACATGTAGACCATTTTTTCTATTCATTTTACGGCGCCCTTTTCTTGAAGAACATTTTGGACCTCCCGCCGAGCTCGCATAATCAATCCCGTTAAGTCGATTGGTTAAGAATGAAAACCGACTAGTAAGTAAGTGAGACCGATTCATCGCCGAGGTTCCCATCCATGTCTTTTAATTCCAATTTTGACCGTACAAAAGAAGACGAAAAGACATGAACTTGTCTTTCGTTTGGAATAATGTGTTCGAATCTGGAAAATTTACTCGGTTTATAGGACGGCATGAAATGACATATAGACTCGAATGAAACGAAAGGTTTTAAACGATACGAATGAAACGAACATAAATGAAACGATACGAATGAAACGATTTCATTTCCAGACGGCGTCCGGAAACGGGTTTAAATTTGTCTGAATATTGACACGAAAACCCTGAATTGGGTTTTTCGCTCCATTATGTCGTTTCATTTGTTCGTTTTATTTGATCGTTTCATTCGTATCATTTCAAACCTTATGGGTTTGAATTTGCCTGAATATTGACACGAAAATCCTGAATTTGGTTTCGTTCCATTATGTCGCTTCATTCATGTCGTTTTATTTGATCGTTTCATTCGTATCGTTCCATTAGAGCCTATGCCCATGAAATTAGTCGAAAAAGAGAGGCGGCAATTAAAAAACGTCTTGTAGACCCGCGAGTATAACCGCAAAGACCGGTGCCGTGTTGATAGAGCAAATGCTTTTTCTCTTCCTTCTTCTCACCTGTACCTAATTAATCGCTTCTTAACTAATCTGATTAAGGGAGCGCCGATCGCTCTTCAAGAAAGAGACCGATACCCTGCTTCTGTAACAAAGCGTGCGAAGAAGATGAAGAATAGAGAGTGTTTCTCGAGTGGCACCAAGAACGGCGCCATGCTTGACTTTCACACCTGTCCGGCGACATGAGCACGTCAAAACAACTCCATAAACTCGGTGGGGTTCTTTGTTCGGATGAGAAGCTTAGGGAAAAGTTCGGAGTCATAAATTTACCGTGTTATTCATGAGTCACAAATAGTGGAAAACAGAGATTGCACAAGGCGTGATTTTATGAGCTTGGCGAAACATGATGTTCGTAAGGTATTATGGGGCGACATGAAATGACGGGTTATTTTGGGAAAGAAGTTTTTGCAAAAAAAAGAAGAACGGCATTTTGTACAACTCGTCAAGACGAATAAAATGACACCAAAATGATCAAAATTGAAAATTGTTTTGGGTTATTGAAGCGAAAATTCTGATTCAGGGTTTTCGTTTCAATAACACAAAACAATTTTCAAATTTGATAATTTTAGTGTCATTTTATTCGTCTTGACGAGTTATATGCAATGCTGTTCTTCTTTTGTTGAAAAAGTTAAAAACAATTGGACGCAGGTGGGATTCGAACCCAGGCTATCAAACTGATGGTCTGCAGAGCTACCGATTGCGCAATTATGATAGAAGTCGATGAAAATTTGTTTCATTCTTGCGTCGTGCCCTCTTCAATTTTTGCCGAATTTTCAATCAACCATATTACCCTTCTTCTTCTTTCTCCATCTTTCTCATTGACGTCAATTTGATGGGTAACCAACTATATGTTCCGTGTGACATCGTCGTCCTGGATTCTTTATAGCCAGTTAACAGCCGGAAACGACTTGTTAGAAAGAGGCGGTTGGTTGGTTGCCAGCACCGATTGTGCTGGAAACGAAGTGTGCAAACACCATCGCCAATGAGAAGAGCACCGAGGTCACGGCTTTTTCTTCTTCTACTATTCTTTACAAGAGTTAACTCCGACAATGGCTCTCCTCCTCTACAACACTTATTATTATCGGTATTGTTGACCGGCGAGTCCGATTATGCAAAAAGCCGACGATGTCAATTCCACACAGAAAATCGCTCAACTGATGAAATGAGGAAGATTGTTTACTCGGTACAGTATACTCAAGTTGGATTTTCATCGGATGTGGGAATTTTGTTGAAAGCCCAGACCAAGAAAATTCCCAATTCACGGCGGGATCAAAACGTGTCCAAAAATGGGGACAGTGGAAAATCGTCGAAAAAAAAGAAATTGTATTGACGCGAAAAAAGAAAAATGTTCAATTTTCGTGTCAATACACCAACTCTATTCCCTGAATCAGGGTTAAGATAATTTTTTAATGCTTTTGCGCACATTTTTAAGCATGAAAAAATTATCTTGACCCTGATTCAGGGAATGGAGTTGGTGTATTGACGCGAAAATCGAAAAATTTTTTTTCATGTTTTTCACTCGACTCTATCGCACTTTGTCACACCGTGAATTTTAGAATATCCAAGTTGAATCAGCCGACCATATATTTACTAGCAAGCCTATCTCACAGTGATAAATGTTGACGCATTTACGACTCGGCCAGGGTGTTTTGTCAGTTCGATTCACCTGGGCATTGTTCCATTAGTGGTGGGATAAAGCCTCATTGCCCCACACAGATTGTAAATAACTTAATGCCTTCTGTTTTGCGCGTAATTCATAACATACCGGGCCATGGGGTCGAGACGAAAGAAGGATGAGCACACAAGTCTCTTTTGGTCAGAATCGGCTCGACGCAAGAATCTCTCCGTGATTGATGGCACACACACACTCCAAGTTCTGGCGAGAAGTCTGTTCGTTTAAATCATTTTCTCAAATGTTGCAAAAAATCAACTTTTGTCTTGAGCGTGGGAGAATGGTTTTTAGTGAGTGTGCGCGTTGCCCTGTTGTTGTGTGGAGTCGTTTTTTGAAGGTTTACAGGGGCTTTTACATTTCGGGGACTTGGGCTTAGACTTGGGCTTGGGCTTAGGCTTAGGCTTGGGCTTAGGCTTGGGCTTAGGCTTGGGCTTGGGCTTGGGCTTAGGCTTGAGCTTAGGCTTAGTCTTAGGCTTGGATTTAGGCATGGGCTTAGGCTTGGGCTTAGGCTTGGGCTTAGGCTTACATGGAACACTCATTATGTGTTACGGTCTTTGCTCAAAAAGCACAATTGGGCCTCAAACTATATCAAAAATGAATAATAATAGCGCTAGTCCTAGATGCCCATGGCGAAGCAAATTTTTTGGCAAACGAGTTGAATTTTCTCGAAAAGGGTATTTCCGATTTTCATGAAAATTAGGGTACTACCGTTTTTCGATGCGCTCTACAAGATGGCGTTGTTATTTGTTGAAAATTCCACAAGGAAAAACATTCAGATTTTCGCTTTAATACACAGGCTTATTCAAAAATCATGAAAATATTGTTAGAAACATATTTTTACATGCCTGGCAACTTACAAAAGACCGTATTCAGAAATCTTTTTTTCTCGATACGAAATCGAATTTTCTTAATTTTTTTCAATTTTTGCCAAAAATTCGACAAAAATCGAGTAAATAAGATGTTGGAAATTGGCAAGATAAATAATGACGGCCTCTAAGATTCAAAAAAAACGGACAGAATTTTTTACAAGTGCTAATTAAGTTTGTACAAAATCGTGTTAGTCTATGAGAAAGTGTTAGTGCGCAAAAAAAGCCGAAATCGAAATCGGTTTTGTTTTTTTTCACACGATTGTTGTTGATGACTCTCTAATGATGAACCAAAACATAAAGAACCCCATCATCACTTTGTGCCTTATTTACATAAGGCTTAATTAAGCACACTAAATAAAATTTTTCAACCTACTTCGACTTGATGGAGACGAAGCTGAAGTCGATGAGGCACGGCTATCTGTTGGCAAAGAGCCGTTCGAATCTATAAAAAAAAGTCATCTTTCTTAAATAGTTTGGATTTTCTAAGCATGAAAAAATTATCTTGATCCTGATTCAGGGAATAGAGTTAGTATATTGACGCGAAAATCGAAAATTTTGAATTTTCTAATGTTTGATCAATCGTTTCATTATCGCTAATCCTGAATCAATTAACTTGCTCATGAAAAAAATTCGACTATATTAATAAATTGTAAAAAATACCATGTAGTAATGCCGTTCCTTGTTTAGCGGACCAGTGTTGCATTAGCATGAGTTGATGAAGGGGAAATCCTTGTGACAAGAATGGTAGATTCGATGGAAATACGCCATTTCCACACGTCGTCGTTGGGAGAGATGCCAAGCTAGCTGGTGTTGCAGAAGCAGGAGATGATGGAAAATTCCGCATTGGAAAACCGGGAAACGAGAAATTCATTAGTGGGAAGACGCTTCCGTTGGAATGTGGTGGAAGTGACTGGAGCCTTTGCTTTTCTTTTCCTACATCAACTTCTGCTAAAATCACAAATTCGTCTATCAAACCTCGATATAAGCAATTTATATATATGTGTTACCGTTTGATCTGAAAATCAGTTTTATCTGAAAGGCCTAGGTTTAAGCTTAGGCTTAAGCTTAAGTCTAAGCCCAAGCCCAAGCCTAAGCCTAGGCTTAAGTTTAGGCCTAGGCTTGGGTTTAGGCTTAAGCTTAGGCTTAGGCTTAAGCCTACGTCTAAGCCTAAGCCTAGGTCTAAGCCTTTCAGATAAAACTGATTTTCAGATAAAACGGTAACATATATATTATTTTCGTTTCCTTTTTGTGAAATTTATTTTTGTGCAATTTAGATCTGAAAAAGAGCAATCAAAAAAGCGCAAAAGTATCACACTGGAGAAGAAATTTCAGATTATTGAAAAAGCGTTAACGAACAGCGTCAACAAGTTGGCTAGAAGGAACAGCAGAAACGATGGACTACGACGACTTTCTAGAAGTTGGAACCGAAGAACTAATAGGAGAAGAGTAATGTTTTTGCTGGATAATGAATTATAAATTTTTGTTCTTGTAGATTAATTGTTAGTTATCACCTTGTTTTTTTGTTACATGCTTGTTTTCGAATGGTTTATTTTATAGCAGAAGATCCGTCTCTACATGAAACTGGATCTATCGATGATTCGAACCCCATGCCGAGAAGGATCAGCGGAACCGATGAACTACGACAACTTTCTAGAAGTTGCCATTTCAATGGTGTTCCATTGTCCTACATAAGCGCACCCCCTTCATTTCGATACAAGTGCCCCTCCCTAGAGGTGCTTCTATCGAGGGTTGACTGTATTATTAACTTGTATACCTGGTGAAGCCGAGAGCATTTCCGCTGCACAGTTTTTGTATTATTCCTAAATATATACAATTAAATATTTCGAAAAGAATCGGCAATAATTAAGCACTCGAAAAAAGAAAACAAGGGAAAACTGCGAAACTTCTCGCGGCTTGTTTTTATATGGAAAGTGGAGGACTGAAGACTGTTCACATTGTTGGAAAAGAGAGAACTTTGGCGCAATTGAACAAAATTCGAATTGCTGGATGCCTTTCAATATTATGACTAATGAAGCTATAACAGAAGTGATGAAAAGAAGAAGACGAAGAAAAGAAAGGCTGCTTCTTGTTTTCAAAACCGACTCTAAAACGGCCGACGACTGTTTTCAAAACACTAAAGACTTTCTGATGATCGATCACAGTCTTTATAAAAGAAGTTTTATGATACTGTACTAATCAAAGCTAACACGTGCACGAGATGGTAAAATTTTACCAGATGGGGGGGGGGGGGGGGGGGGACGTGCCCACATCAAGTCCCGTTTTTCTAAAAAATTTCCTTTAGGCTGTATATAACGTTTTTCATGGCTTTACGAAAAATGTCGGCTACTTGGCGAAGTGGATAAGGAAGCCGCCCCGTCCGATCTGGCAAGTTAAGCAACGTTGGGTCCGCAGGTTCGATCCCACTAGATCAAGAATTTGATCTGCAAAAAAACTTTTCTTACAAGATCAAAATTTTTGCCCTAGTGGGATCGAACCTGTGGGGGGTCCAACGTTGCTTAATTTGCTAGATCGGATGGGCGGCTTTCTTATCCACTTTGCCAAGTAGCCGACATTTTTCGTTAAGCTAGCCATGAAAAAGCCCGTCCGATCTGGTAAGTTAAGCAACGTTGGGCCCCCANGGTCCAACGTTGCTTAATTTGCTAGATCGGATGGGCGGCTTTCTTATCCACTTTGCCAAGTAGCCGACATTTTTCGTTAAGCTAGCCATGAAAAAGCCCGTCCGATCTGGTAAGTTAAGCAACGTTGGGCCCCCGCAGGTTCGAAATTTAAAAAATCAATGCAAAAATCGGTTAAAAATTCAAAAAAGTTTGTGTATTACAACGAAAACATGTACACAAATTGAAAATTTCAAACGCAATTTTCTCGAAAACTATAACGATTCAGAACATGCCGTAAAAACAAAAAATGCTCCATTTTTCATGAACTTTCAGAATATATACGAATTATGGCAACTTTACCCCCAATGGATTGGTCCTTTAACTATAGAACGATCAAAAAATATTAACAGCTCATCCGAGATTGTTACAAAAGTTATTAGTAACACAACTCCTACCGTATTGCGCCGGAAAAAGACACTTACTCACTTCACATGAATGCACACACACATACTTTTCACCAGAAGGCCTAAAAAATGAAGAGAAGAATTGAGCCTTTCTGCGAACAAATAAGTGCCGCCTCTCCGCCACTGGAAATGGAGCGCCTCGGATGATAGATGAAGACAGACGCAGTGTGAAAACGAAGTCAAACGAACTGACTGACTACGCATAACACGGAGTCTCTTCTTGTGTTAGCTTCGTGCCCGGTTAAGTGAGAGGAGAAAAGAGAGTTCGGGGCGGCAAACGGCAGTGCGCTTCCGACTCCGCCTGCCAGTTAGTTGAGCCAATGAACTTGCGAGACAGTCTCACATATTTTTGTTTAATGTGAGAGAAAAATAACTCATGAACGATGTTCGAATTTTTTGGGAACATATGGAAGGATGATTCGAAAAAGGTTGAAATTTTTCAAACAAGAAATATGGACCAGTTCAAAAACACTATGAAAAATTATATATTCGGAAAGTTCATGAAAAATTGAGCATTTTTTGTTTTGACGGCACGTTCTGAATCGTTGTAGTTTTTGAGAAAATTGCGTTTGAAATTTGAATTTACGTTCATGTTTTCGTTGTAATACATAAACTTGTTTGAATCTTTAATCGATTTTTTATCGATATTTTTTTAGATAATTGCGTTTGAACCCTTCAGTTGGATAGTACTGTTTCTTTAATCTAAAAAGTACTGTTTCTTTAATCTAAAAAAGTTCAGGGTTCGAGTCCCGTGTGTTGATTTTTGAAATCCATGTATCACAACGAAAACATGAACGCAGTGAAAATTCGTCCCTGAGTCAATAAAAGTTGTGTATTGACGCGAAAATTTTAAACAATTTTCGTTTTTCATCGAAAACTGTCAAAAAAATTTGTTGAATTTTCGTGTCAGCACACAACTTTTATTGATTCAGAGACGAAGTCCATGTTTTCGTTATAATACACAGATTTGAAATCTGTGTATTACAACGAAAACATGAACTTTTCGGATTTTTGTCGGAAAACCGACTTTCTAGGGGGTTTCCATGCGGGAAATCGTTTGCGCGCATTTTCGAGACATGAAAATATCTTCATGATCCTGATTCAGGCAAGGGTGGGTGTTTTGAAGAGAAAATTAGCGTCCAAATAATTGCAAATTCGTTTTCGACGAACCGACTAAAATTCGCATATTAATTTGACCGTCGTCTCGACGAAAAGGAATTTGTAATCATTTGGACGTTAATTTTCTCTTCAAAACACCTACCCTCGACTGAATCAGGATCATGATAGCATTTTCATGTCTCGAAAATGCGCGCAAACAATTTCCCGCATGGCAAAGCCCCTAGAAAGTCGGTATTCCGACGAAAATTCGAATTTTAATTCATTTTCGCTTCAAAACAAATCACCCTTACCCTGAATCAGGGTCAGAAATCGGATTTTTGCTCAAAAATTGAATTTTTGTTCAATCCTTAATCAGGGAAGCATTTTCACGCTTCAGGAATGCGCGCATCGATTTCCTGCCTAGAAAAACCCCTAGACAGCCGGTTTCCGGCTAAAATTCGAATTATTTACATTTTCGCTTCAATAAACCCCACTGCCTTCCCTGAATCAGGGAAGCGTGTTCACGCTTCGGGAATGCGCGCAATCGATTCCCCTCATATAATTACCCCTAAAGAAGTTGTTTTTTAGAAAAAAATTTCCGGCCCAAAATTTATGTAAAAAATCCGGGAACTTTTGGAACAACCTTATTTACATTTTCGCTTCAATAAACCCACCACCTTCCCTGAATCAGGATAAGAAATCCGAGATTTTTGGAAAAACCCGGTATACAGTTTTGGGCCATTTTGGGCCTCATATTTTTTATTGTGTGAGAACATATCAGACAACAAGTTTTTTTTCAAAAAAAATTTTTCTTAATTTTTGAAAATCCTTTGAAATTTTGCGTGTCGATAAAATTTCCAAATAAAAAGGCATGTCAATCTCAGAGGTTCCGAACTGTTCGATTTTATTGTCTGATTGGCACATGTAACAACACAATTAAATAAAGTGAAAGAATGTAAATGGAAAAATCCTTCTCACGAGGAAACAAGTCCCTCAACAAAACGAGGTCCGGGACTAATCACCGGGTGGCCCGTACTTAACAACCCCAAACAGCAGGAGACTTGTTGAACTAGATAAGGAAGAAAATATATTATTTACATGAGTCAGTTTCAATAATGGCATTAAGAGGGAGATAGAAACCGCTAATATTCTTTAAACTGACGAGCCAAGCAATTTCGATTGTTGAGAAAAAAAAAATTCAATTTGAAAATTGTTTTGGATTATTGAAACGAAAACATGAATCAGAATTTTCGTTTCAACAACCCAAAACAATTTTCAAATTGAATAATTTTGGTGTCATATTGTTCGTCTCATTTATCTATAAAAAACTGCTACAATGTTGTTCATTTTATGAAAATTTAAAAAATCGATTATAAATTCAAACAAGTTTGTGTATTACAACGAAAACATGTACACAAATTGAAAAATTGTCGTTATCTCGAGAACGACCACGTTTCAAAGGGTGCCGTAAAAACAAAAAATTCTCCATTTTTCATGAACTTTCTGAATTTCAATAAAAATTGGGCAACTTTTTTCCCACTGGAATGGTCCTTTAAGTGCCTCCAATTTTGTCTTAAAGGGGGTAAAATTACGGTACGTCGGTAGCGAAAAAAATTTTTTTAATTTTTGCAAAAAATGACCCCACTACCCCTAATTTTATGCGAAAAATCGATTGCGCGCATTCCCGAAGCTTGAAAATGCTTCCTTGACCCTGATTCAGGGAAGTAAGAGTGTGTATTGAAGCGAAAATATGAAA
>OZJO01019179.1:0-13833 GCA_900406225.1 Acrobeloides nanus | reverse complement strand
GGTTCGGGAATGCGCGCAATCGATTCCCCGCATAAAATTACCCCTAGAGGGTTACTTGTTAAAAAAATTTGAAAAAATTTTTTTTCGGAGATAGGGCCGCGAACGCACCCCCTTTAAATTGCTGTTGTGACATCGAATTTACCAATTTTTTTCATTTTTCTTGATTTTTTTCTCAAAAGTTTGCCAACGATCTTAATTAAAGTTGTTTCTACACACATTTTGGACACTTTTAGCAAAAAATCTCGAAAAAATCAGAAAAAAATTTTTCACGTGGCGGTCTCTACATATAGGGGTAATTTTATGCGAGGAATCGATTGCGCACATTTTCTAAGCATGAAAAAATTATCTTGACCCTGATTCAGGGAATGGAGTTGGTATACGAAAATTTTTCGTATACCAACTCCATTCCCTGAATCAGAGTCAAGGAAGTGTTTTCATGCTTTGGGAATGCGCGCAATCGATTCCTCGCATAAAATTACCCCTATATGGGTCATTTTTAGTAAAAAATTTTCCGGTTCCAAGAAAATTTTTTGGGCCCAAAAATCACAAAAATGCACTTTTTTACTCACCCTGTAATAAAAGTGACTGGTGATCGCTTGTGATCTACTTTTATCAAAAAAATTTTATGCCATTTGAAAGAGCATATATTAATACACTTTTATCTAACTGGAATAGAAAAGTTGACTGATATGAACCGCTTTCATTGGCCATGTGTGTTCGTATGAAAAAAATACAAATTTTCAGGCGTTTCTATAACTTTTTAGGCAAAAATAACAGCGCCATTGTGTTCAGCGTCAAAAATTACTCCTAGTAGGTCAAAAAAAAAATTTTTTTAATAGTGTAGAAAAAAGTGCAAAAAATTTTTATACCAGGCGGGATTCGAACCCCCCGACCATGGCGTGCAAAATGGCTGCCTTCGCAATGAAGCTTTCAACATAACGCAACTTTTTGCAAACTTTCGCGCGCCGTGTGAGCAACAGCCAAACACGCAACCTACTGCACCACTGTGACCAAATCGCCGGCAACTTTAAATTCTTTATCACTTAACTTTTTTCGCTTTCTTTTTGCCTAAAAAATTGATCTCAATTTTGAAAATTCTATTTCTCATCACTGTTAAAAGATTTTTTGATACGGTTTTCTTTACGTTGTTGGGGCATCACTAAGCTATCGGATTATGTTAAAATCAAATCTCTACCTTACAAAACCAGCGAGATACATCACGTTCTATTTAATGTGTATGTCTAGCCCCACGTAAAAGTGCGATAAAAAAAAGTCAAATCGCATTTTCGCACATAAAGTGACATACCACGTGAAAGGTAGTGACCTGACGAAATTTTTAATATGCAGCTCGACCCTCCAAGCCGGGGTCACTTTGGAGCTAGAGGCGAATCTTTATAGGTATACCAAATTTGACTACTTTATACATTTACGCCCATAACACCCGGAATTTGAAATGTTTCAAAAAAGTTTAGTGGCATAAATTAAGGGCCTTATATGCCCTATAAAATAAGTGGTCGCTTGCTAGAATCGGATTTAATCTTCAAGAGATATGCAAGTTTTAGTATCACATACCCGAAAATGTGAATTGGTAACCTTTAATATATCATCAACTTTATGGGGCTATAGCTCGGCCAAAACTCTTGAAACATATACCAAAATGACCATAAATGTTATTAACTAGTCTAAAACAAGTAAAAAAAGTTGCTTTGAGCAAAATCCAAGACCCTTCAAAAAATTGTCGCCAAGGCAATTCCATTTCCTCGTTAAGTCTGATTTAAAATAATAAGAAAAAGGGATGTTGTAGTGTAGCAAGAGACTAATGTAATAACAGTAGCTAAGTAACGAATGTAAATTTTTTATTTTATTAAGTCTAACATAAAAAGTTATGAAAAATGTAGGCGTACTTTTTTTTATTCGAGATCATTTAATTGAATGTAAGTACAGACGTCATTCTTTAGCTGGAAACTAAAATCGACTCTTCGATTTTTAGCAAAGAATTGAACATTCCTGACTATTCTTGTTTCGAAAGGATAGAAAGCAAATGGTGGTGGAGTTTGTAATTATGCCAAATCAGAATCGATTCAAACTCGTGCAGGACTTTACTTTACTTTTTCGTCAAAATCTGTGCACATACACGAGTTAAATCCGTGAATTTGTACGGGTTTAGCCATGCACGGGTTGAAACCCGTTCATTTGCACGGGTTTTTAGCAGTGTAAAGCCCTGCATGGGCTTGAATCGTGCTTCCCCCAGATTATACCAGAGGTGCCAAGTCTGCTGATTTTTCAAAAAAGTGTTGATTTTGAGATGTCAAATCTGATTTCGGACGGCCCAAATCGCTCGGATTCATGTTTCCCGCATGGAAAAACCATATTACAATCGAAACCGCTAAAATCTGAAAATTTTCATTCTCAGCAGGATTTTTTTTGAAAAAAAAAAAATTTCGGGTCGAAAAAACATGGAAAAATCGCCCAATTCTGGTTTTTTCGATACACTCTGTACTTATACCTAGGTATAGTATACTTAACGAACCCGTCTCAATCTTAATAATTTTGCTTTTTCAATAAATGTTCTTTTTTTGAAAAAAACGAAAAAATGTAAAAATTCTAAAAAAATTGAAACAAATTCGAAAAAATAGAAAAAATTGAAGCCTTAAGCCTCAAGAGGCATAAGCCTTAAAACATAATAGTTGATCGACCCGGATGGCCAAGTGGGTAAAAGGCTCCTCCATGGAGCCAACAGACGAGAATTCGAGTCCATATCGAGTCCTTGAAACAATACCGGGAGATAGAAAAAAGTACATATCCACTTGACCTAATTCTTTTTATTTTGAACGAGGATAGTAAAGGGACAACTTCGACAAATTTTCGGAATGGCCCATTTCTGGACCCCCAGCCCAGGTATGATTAATAAAGAACAATTCTTTATAGAATATTTACTCTTGTACTACAAGCTCGAATAGCCATAATCAGTAAAGGAAAAATCATAAAAATTCAAACTGTAACTACCACTACAATAAGAATAGTTCAAAGAAATAACAATACTCATAAATAACAATTTTAGTTAGAGATTAAAATAAAGGTTCTTGAACACAAACAGCATCTTTATAATAAGGAAACTGATCGCACAACCCAGTTGTCCATGTATGTGTCCAATTGTCGGCAGTTTGAATTTTTACACAATCATAACCACGTAGGTTTTTTGGTTCTCCAGTGGCCCAATTTTTATAGTCAAAGCTGCTGCCATCTGTCCAACGGCGAAAATATAGTCCAATCCATGTGTAAAATTTAGAGTATGAGCTGGAAAAGCCTAAATACACTATGTTCAATAAGTTATACCCAGTAACATAAAAAATTTTACGCTGCTTTTTTGCGAAGACATCTAGAATTCAACAAAAAATTCTTCTAAAAAATAGCATGAGGGACCAAGGGGATTTTCGTTCCCTCCTAAATTGAATCCTGGATATGCCACTGGTTATTCCTACTTTCAAAAATTCGCCAAAAATCGAGGTTAAGTCAATTTTTGTCGCCCATGACTCAATGTATACTGTCTTTTTATTTTTAAAAAGTTTAAAAATTCACACCATGGATATTTTCCTTTCGTACTAGATATTTAAAAATGGCCAAAAAACACCCAAAAATTTTTTCTCAATTTTTCCCCAAAAACAGTATTTTTTTATCGTTTCGAACATTTTTTATTTTAGTCGAAAGAATTTTGTTGCGATTTTTTCGTCTTGATTTCTTGAATAAAGAGAAAAAAATCAGCCCAAATCGATTTAAGATGATCGAGATAAGGCCCTTGTTTAAACTTATTCACCGGTGATACAACGGGCACTCCCCGGTTAAAATAAATTTGATTACTCGATACAACAGCTCCTTGCAGCGCATTATGTATCGAAGCCAAATTTCCACCTTGCCCCATACATTGGTTTGAGACATCTGTGAAATTGCTGCCATTTACCAGCTAAAAATTTGATAACTTATAGAATTTTGGGTAAAATAAAATTTCATACTTTATAACATAAGTTGGTAGCAGCGTAAAAAGTCCAATTTGTTTGACAAGGAGGACCATTTTTAGGAACTTTACAAACAAATGATTTATTGTTAACACATGTATCTGGCTTCCAATTTCCAGTGGAAGAGTTAAAACTTAGACAATAAAAATGTTGTGTGGTGTTTTGATTTGGCTCTCCTAAAAATTGTATTTTAGCTATGCAAAAAAGTAAGAACAAGCAGTCGGAAAAAATTAACGTTAAAAAATTAGTAAATTTTTTTAAACCGTCTTGGTCCCCTAAAACAATTTTGGTCCAAATTTTGAAAAAAATTGAAAAAGTCACCTTGGTCCCCCAAGGCAATTATGCCCAAACAATTTGATAAAAAATGACAAAAAATTTCAGTCAAGTCAAAAAATGTTTGAAAATTTTTTTAGTCAAGTCAAAATTGAAAAAAATCAGTCACTGCAAACTCTAGGGAGTAGTTTGTAAAATTGCGAGGACGGCGAACTCAAAATTTTTTTGATCCCCTCCAACGGTAGCGTAACCAAGCACGAATACGGGACGGTATTGTAGTTGAGTCTCAAAAAATTTTAAGAGCTTAATAGGGTTAGGGTGGCTCAAGGGAGTGTTTAGTGGGTTTTCGGGGACCAAGTTCTGACAGAAACTTTAGGGTCTTTCTCTCTCGTTTCAGAGAAGGGTGACGGAAAATATTCCCCTTACTCTTCTTGGGGGAGGGGGACGGCAAAGGGCCCCTCGTACTCTATTTCAAAGGGAGAAAAAAACAGCCCGGGGACGGTAGTCCCTTAGTTACACCACTGCCCCCAAAAATTTTGAGAAATTACCAAAAAAATTACCCTTAGCCCAATTGGTATAAGTAAAAGTTGTAACATCCGACCAAGTCCAATTAAATCGTACCAAAAAATTATTACTACCTAACCAGAAATTTTGCCCATTGTTAAAGATACTACCAGCCTTGTTTGAAACAAAGCTATTTTCCAAACTACTTGAAATTGACGTCAAATGCCCTCCATATGTTATACAAGCCCTTTCTGCAGCATACCAATTCGTTTTATCAGAAATAAATCGATAACAAGTATTGGAATCTAGCCCTTGGATGGACCCAGTTGGGCAAGCAAAAATTGGATAGCACAAAGAAATAAGGGCTAAGAGATGCTTGTTCATGTTATCAAATAAATTTTCAAAGAAGAAAATTTTTTTGATATTTAAGCAAATTTGAACCGGAAGGGCTGAAAAGTGGGCTAGCTAAGGTTTATAGGTCATAAAAAAGATAAGATCATACAAAACTCAACAAATTATGACCTTTCTTGTAATCGATCAAAGTAAAAACAAAGAGTACAAGAGACAAAATTTTTCATGATTTCATTTTTATTCGTCACTACTCGTGACGAATCTAATACAGGGTGGTGCAAAAAAAACCCGCAATTTTGAAACTTTTGAGGGCCATTTTTTCGAAAAAAAATTGGGGTTAAAAACCCCGTTTTTGCCATTTTAAGGGGCTTTTATGAGTCAAAAAATTTTTTTGACGCCGGAATCGTGTTTTTCAGCTATTTTTACCCCTAGAAATGATGTTTTTAGAAAACAATTTTTTTCGAAAAAATGGCCCTCAAAAATTTCAAAATTGCGGTTTTTTTTTTGCACCACTCTGTAATTTTTTTAAATCAATTTTTTACCCTTTGGGGGATCAAGTAGTAAAAAAAAACTCGAATTACCAAAAATTTTTTCTTATCGTCTGAATTTTTGTATACAGGAGATTTTTCGACGTGAGGAACTAGAAACTGAAAGAAATCTTTTTGGTCATTGGAATTTATCCTACGAGGGGTATTCTCGCAGTCCTGCATGTTACAGCAACACTTGCCGCAGTGGGTATATTTTAAAATTGATTTGCGCTAACTACAAACGCAATTACCTCAAAAACTACAACGATTCAGAACATGCCGTAAAAACAAAACATGCTCCATTTTTCATGAACTTTCCTTGTGTGATACTCGATAATATCTCATATCACTTTGATTTTCATGTTTGTATATGCATATACGCGTACGCATATAAGCTAACGGCTAGCTTAAAAGGCTTTGCCTATGGCAAGTCTCTTTGAGTTAGCTAGAATGGCGTTCCATGTGCACACGCTTTCCAATGTTCATGGGTCAATAAATATTTTCCGGATTTCATGTAACAACACCACAAACCGTCAACAAAGGCGTGTCACACTTGTATATAAATTTTTTCATAGTGTTTTTTCCAAGTGGACTGGTCCTTTAACAATTTGCAAAAAATTTAGAATGCTACTATATGGACGAAAATCTCAATCATATAAATATAGAGTTAGGCTCAACCAAAGAAGTTGGAAACATTGTACATCATTGCGAGAATGATGAAAATGGCGATGCTTTATATTACACAAGTTCTGTGTGATTTTTTGAAATAAAAATTTTGAATTTTAAACCTTCAACATGCAATCCCGAAGCGTAAAAACTCTTCCTTGACCCTGACTCAGGGAATGGGGCGGGGTGTATTGAAGCGAAAATGAGCCAAAACTTGAATTTTTGCCGGAAAACCAATTGTTTAGGGTTTTTTAGACGGGGAATCGATAGAATTTCAGGTTGTCATAAAAGTTCAATCGGTGTTGTGTGTTAAATCTTTTTTTAAGTTTTATTAGTCGCTATATTTACAATTATGGTTTCCAAAGAAAATTTATTATTTTACTGCATCGAAAGCACAAACACCAAATCTGTCTTCCGTTGTAACCTCACAATCTTTCTCAATAAACAAAATGTAATCACCCTAAAAATGATGATTTTACACATTTTTATAAATGTCCTTACCATAAGTCAGCAAGGTGGGGGGGGGGGGGGGGGGGGGGACCTCCGATGAGGTGGTCCCTCCTCCAAGACGCAAGCAATGGATGTTGGATGATATGATATAATATTAAATATATAAATATAGGGTATAGTTCTTGAAACCAAGAATGGGCTGAGATAAATCAATTTAAGCAGAAAAAATGGAACAAACATGACTCCAAAATCAATCAGATCGCAGATACAAACTGGAAAATTTATGCAAATTTTAAAATTTTTTTAAGCATAATTTTTTACCTACTTTTTTTACCTACTAATCTTTTACCTACTTTTCGATTTTTTCAATTTTTAAAAAATTGTTTGATTTTTTCAATTTCTTTCAATTTTTGGCGCAAAAACCGCACTTTTGCGATTTTTCGAATTTTTTCATGGAAAACAACTTTCTAGGATAATTTTTATGTGAGAAATTGATTGTACGCATCATAAAAATATGTTGACCCTTGATATTTTGATTTTTTTCAATTTTTTACGGGGGTACCCCCTATTTCCAGACTCACAAGGAATCATCACCATGAAAGTTGTCTTCCATAAAAAAATACGAAAAATCGTAAAAGTGCGGTTTTTTTGCGCTATCCTGTAATGTTTTCCTATTTTCTTGTATTTTTGAACTCCGCTACGTGTATTTACATTCAATTAAATGATTTTCTCAAACATCGTCATTCGATTTAACAAATATTTAATAATAGTTTTATTAGCAAATTACTTAGCAACTGTTAAATACAGGGTGACCACAAAAACCACACTTTTGCGATTTTTCCAAACAATTTTTAAAATTTTTTCGAAAATGGCCCTGAGGGGTTTTCTATACGAGGAATCGTTTGTGCGCATTGAAAAATCTTCAAAACGCTTCCCTGACCATGAAATCGTAAAAAATTTGAAAAATTCAAAATTTCTGATTTTTTTACAATTTCATGGTCAGGGAAGCGTTTTGAAGATTTTTCAATGCGCACAAACGATTCCTCGTATAGAAGAACCTCTCATAGGGTCATTTTGAAAAAAATTTAAAAAATTTTTTTAGCAAAAAATTGCTCGAAAAATCGCAAAAGTGCGATTTTATTGGCTACCCTGTATATATTATTACATTAATCTCCTGCTACACAACAACAACCTTTGATCTTATTATTTTGAATAATAATTATCTCGTAATATGAAACAGAGTACAATCCTAATTATTAAACGACTAGAGCGGTCAGAAAAAAGTTGCCATATTTTGTTGATATTCGGAAAGTTCATAGAAAAATGAAGCATTTTTTTTGTTTTTAGGCGGGATTTATACTTCCGTCGTGTCGCGACGCGTCGTACGACGCGCATGGCAATTGCATTTATAGTGAGAAAAAATTTTTTCAATGTTGTTTATAGTTGTGACAGAGAAAGTTGATTTTTTTGTGGTGTATCGTACGACCGTCATACGACGTGTCGTGCGACAGCCTGTCGTGTTGCAAGTGCTGGTCATGCGGCGTCGTACGACACGCGATGCGAAATGCAAATACAGGGTTTGTGTGTGCACAATTTCAATAAAAATAAACTCCATTCATTTTTGAGTAAATTATTATCGAGAAAGTTGATTTTTTTGTGTTGTGTTGTACGACCGAACTATAAATGCTGTCGTACGACACAAAATGCACTGTCGTGTCGCAATGCGACGGAAGTATAAATCCGCCTTACGGTAAATTCTGAATCATTGTCGTTTTCGAGATAATTGCGTATGAAGTTGGCGATTTGGAATTTTGTGTATTATAACGAAAACATGTACCTAATAGTTTTTTCCTTGAATCAATAAAATCAGTGAGAAGACAATAATTCAAACTTCTTGAACATTTAGAAAAAAATACAGCATGTTTTATAACTCGTCGAAATGAATAAAATGGAACCAAGATTATACAGTTTGAAAATTGTTTTGGGCTATTGAAACGAAAATTTTCAAACGTTTTCGTTTCAATAACCCAAAATAATTTTCAAAATGGATAATTTGGGTGTCATTTTATTCGCCTCGACAAGTGCTGTATCTATTTTTTTCTGAATGTTCAAGGATTTTAAATTATTTTCTTCTCACAGATTTTATTGATTCGGAGAAAAAACTATTAGGTACATGTTTTCGTTGTAATACACAAAATTTCAAATCACAAGGACGTTCTATTATTGACTTGATAAAGTGACAATGATGGCGGCAAATTCTTCTCTACCCATGACTACACATACTTATAAGGATAATGATTTGAAAATAGAAATAGTGGATGTTATCAAATTACATCCAGAAATTATGAATATGTCTTATTGGAGGGATGCTAATTATGAAATTTTGAAGTTGTGTAACCAATTTCATCCATATGTTTTTGGTATGTATAGGCAACAGACAGTCACAAAATACTGTAGAACCGGGGAACCGAGCGCTTCGCGCCCAGAAGGGAGAAGAAGCTTGAACTCGGTTATGCTGCAAACTCGTAGGCAGTCATTTGCATACCTAGGGCGCGGCCCAGGTTGACCAAGCTACAGAATTTCTGGCCAATTGGTCTAATATACCTCTAGGGTACTCCCGAATCGTCAATCTCTTATTCCGGTTTGGCGGTCTATCAGGCTAGGACTCATTAAGTCTCATAATAGTTAAGTTGTTATCCAATGCTTCATAACAGGCACGGCCCTACACGCCTGCTCAGTAATGGTAAACACCAATTAGGCCGTTAGATGCACAGAAGACCGAGTTCCCCTTTTTTGACAGAAATTTTACAATGTAGGAATTGAAGTTATCCCTAGTGAAGAAAGTAAAACTTTCAATTTTAGACATAATCAATGATTTTCTTCGAACTCCATTTGGAGCTTGTATAGATTCGGCTACCTTTCATTTTAATCAAAATTATGATGGACCCTTACCGGATTATCGTTTTTACGCAACAGTTGATCAGATTTACGCATATATGGGTCCTATTGTAATCAAACTGTTTATACGAGTACAACCCCCCCCCCCTCGCACCCGAATTTCGGGGATCACCCGCAGACTAAAGTGAACTTCGCTCGCAAAAAAATTGCGGCCAAATTTTCGGAAAAAAATATAAGGGAGACCAAGACAATTTTTCCCGCTCGCAGAAAGTCAAAATTTTGAGGGGGTGTTTGTACATGTATGAAACGTTTATTGATAAGGTAAAATATTGAATTTAGTTCGGATTTATCGGCTTGCTTTTTGCTTTAATGACACTGATACTAATCAAGAAAAATACTTGTTTGCATATACCTTATGGTATAATTGTCTTCTATCAATGTTTAATGTTGCTTGTGCTTTTGATTCATTATTCAACAACTGAAACAGTCTATTTAATACAGTAAATTGAGTTTAAAGGATCATAAACATTCAAACATTACCTATGTGCTGGCACTAGGACTTCTGTCATGGGCAACCGTCACCAAAAACAATACTTTTGTTCAGGGAAAGCTCGAATAAAAAACAGATGAATGGAAAAGATTTCCATATATAAAAAAAGTACATAAAAACCCCTACATAGAGTCATTTGGAAACTTTTTTCGAGAAATTGTACCCAAAAAATCACAAAAATCTCATTTTCGTGCGCCATCCTGTACAACTCCATAATTTCCATAAAATGAATTTTTAGACTGAGCGAAATTCATAAGCTATTAAATAAACAGGTATTAAATAACACCTCTTTTGACTATTCTTATGGCATATCCATTAACAGTGATAGAATAGATCGCTTTATGGTTTATGTGAACCTATCTCTATCCGTGTCCATAGCGTTTTTGAGAATGTACAAAACATTCAATAGATGTATTGCTCTACACTTTACAACTAACTTTAATTTCGTATATGATAAATCATTCGTGAGAAGTATTTGTATTGGCACACTCATGATTGCTATGCTATTTTTCGTACCATTTGTGGCTTTTCCAAGTAAATTTTTAGAATAAAGCATTTAGCAATGCATTAATTTAATACGCAGTTTTTAAAAGCTCGGGAAAAAACTGATCAAAAAACGAAAAGTGCGAACGCGCTCTCGGCTCAGACCCGGTGCTGTAGCCTGGTTTGGCCTTATGGTTTGTCGAATGGGTCCTGAGATCACCATTGTTGTGTCCTGGGGTTGCCAATAAATATTTTATAATTATTCGGTGGTTTTTGATTTCACTCTCAGCTCATACGCTCAAGAGGAGTACGAACCCCCATAAAATTCATTTAAAAAACCGATGATTTTGCGAAAAAAGATCAAAAAATTTTTATCGAAATTTCATACATTACCCCTCTCCCCTAAAATTTTTCCGTAGATGCTCTTTTGCTTGCAGTGGCAGCGACCTAGGTCTCATTCTCGGGTTTCAGGAATGGATGCTTTTTGGTTCCAATTTCGATCTAAATATATATCTTTTAGATACTTGTAAAGTGGAAATAACTACGACTGCAATTTTTCCTTTCACTGTATGTTCCAAGTTTCTAATAACATCATATATGTTCATAAGGATTGCAATAGCCTTGTTAGGGTTTATCTTAGGAATATTGACAGTGATCAAACTTCGAAAATATATCAAAAGAAACACCTGGACAAAAATAAGGGCAAAACAAGAAAGGACTTTGCTAATACAGGTAAAATTCTATAAGATCCTAAATTTGTTTTTACGGTAACCTCTGAATCGTTGTCGTCGCCAAGATAATCGCTTTTGAAGTTGGCGATTTTTTTTAAATCTATGTATTACAACCCCTCAAAACCCATAAATAGTCCGGTCTTCCGATCCAAGTTTCACGTGTTAATGATTTTAGACGTTTTGCGATCTTATTGATTTTGGAGTTATGTTTATTCCATTTTTTCTGTATAAATTGATTTATCTCAACCCATTCTTGGTTTCAAGAACTGTGCCCTATCTTTATATATTTAATATAATATCATATCATCCAACATCCATTGCTTGCATCGGACATAGTATTGATGCGTAAGAACATTTATAAAAATTTGTAAAATCATCATTTTTTAGGGTGATTACATTTTGTTTATTGAGAAGGATTGTTAGATTACAACAGAAGACAGATTTGGTATATGTGTTTTCGCTAAAATATTAAATTTTTTTTTGGAAACCTATAATTGTTATACATAAATATAGTGACTAATAAAACTACAAAAAACATTTAACACACAATATCGATTGAATCCGCCGAACCTGATTTTTTTTATGACAACCTGATATTTTCAGCTATTTTTTATGAATACAGGGTGGCGCAAAAAACCGCACTTTTGCGATTTTTCGAATTTTTTCATGGAAGGCAATTTTCTGGATGATGATTCCTTTTGAGTCTGGAAATAAGGGGTACCCCCGTAAAAAATTGAAAAAATTAAAATATCGTTGGTTTGGTCAACATATTTTTATGATGCATGCAATCAATTTCTCACATAAAAATTACCCTAGAAAATTGTTTTCTATGAAAAAATTCGAAAAATCGCAAAAGTGCGGTTTTTGCGCCAAAAATTGAAAAAAATCGAAAATTTATAAGCCAAGTAATAGTATAAAAAAGTCGAAAAAATCTACATTTTCCCCGAATCAGGGTCAAGGAAGCATTTTCACGCTTCGGGAATGCGCGCAATCAATTTTTCGCATGATTTTACCTCTATATAGGCTGTTTTGGTAAAAATTTTTTTCAGAGAATAAGCCATAATTGTTATCCCCCTTTAATGAATATCGCTTAAATTAGTGCCAGGGAAATTTTTTCATGCATCGATAATGTGCGCAATCGACAAATTTTAAACTAATTAAAATAATTCACCATAGTGTATGGTTAGTGTTGCTGGCAATTGGGGATTGAGTGGCAGGTTCGAGTTTGCCCTGGGTCGGAATTTTTTTGCATTTTTTAATTTTCGATTTTTATTATATGGTCATAGAAGGCCCATTGGCACCTTTTTTTTTTATGAACAACTTATATTGGCCTCTACTATTTTTCCACGTGAAAAATTATAAAAAATTGGGACTTACACTTGGTGAATGTCCCTTGTAAGAAACAAACATCCTTTGTTTTATTGAACTTTTGATATGCTCCACATAAAAGGCCTTATCACAAAAATTCTAATTGACCAATTACTTTTCTAAAATCAAAATTTTTTTTGTTATTTCTGTTCTTTCTTTTAAATCTCTAGTCTTAATAGGAATTGTTCACGGAAATTCTTCAGCAAGACGAGTAATAATAGCTTTTTGGTTTGAAAGATAACAAAGAGACGCGATTAGTAACATATAAAAGACTTTTTTTACTTTTGAACACATTTTCTGGAGTCTTGAGGACTAAAAATGTTTTGTACAATAGGGATCTTTTTGTTAGTGGCTAAGTTGTCAGAAGGATTGGTATTGCCAAGACAAGCGGCTAGCAATGCGCCGGAACAGATTCGGATATCGTTAGGGAAAGATCCGAATTCTATGGTGATCATGTGGACGACCATGCAGGCATTGAATAGTAGGCGATTTTTGTGCTTTTCGAATAAAGACTCAAAAATTTAGATCCTTCGACAGTGCCACAAGTTGTTTATGGTGTCAACCCTTTCTATCTTAAATCTTCATCTAATGCTAGTATAAACAAATTTGTTTATTCTGGCGGTCAGCAATATATCTACACTGCTACCTTGCAAAATCTAACACCTGCCACTCGTTACTGTAAGTTTCTTAAATCTCTTTTTCTCTCACGTTATGTTATTTCTTTAAAAATTTTCTTTGGGCCGGATGCCTTCCCCCATTTTCCGTGAGGGAGGCATACATGGGCAAGCAGGGGTGAGGGGGGGGGGTACTGGGCCCCAAAATACGAATTGGTTCCAAAGGTTTCTGTCGACCAAAAAAAAACGTCGACAGGCGAAAAGTTGTAATACGAATTTTCGCAACGAATTCAGTCTGAGCGGCTTCCCAAATAATAATTGGTCCATTAATTTTTCCCCCGATACGACGAATTAGGGGGGGGGTACAGTACCCCCCCCCCCCTTGCCCATGTATGGGAGGGGGTA
>OZJO01019176.1:0-20707 GCA_900406225.1 Acrobeloides nanus | reverse complement strand
TTTTTCAGAATTTTTCGATGCTCGCAATCGATTTCTCGCATAAAATTACCCCTAGAAAAATCATTTTTGCAAAAATTAAAAAAAAATTTTTTTCGAAAGTGCTGCTGCAAAGTTTATCCCCTTTTAAAATAAATATTTTTTACGTTAACAAGGGAATAGATTTTATTGTATCTTGGGCTAGAAAAAGCTCGTCTGATAGAACTTTTACCCTTTTTTATGCTCTCTTTAACCTTGTTACAGGGTGTCCCAAAAAAAGGCAATTTTGCGATTTTTTGCAAATTTTCAAGTTTTTTAATTTTTACCGAAATAAGCCTTAGGGAGTTTTTATATGCGAGGAATCGATTGCGCGCATTATCAAACCTTGAAAACGCTTCCTTGACTCTGATTCAAGAAAGAGAGTGTGTATTTAAGCGACAATAGGCTAATATAGAGCCAGAGAAGCCTTTTCAAGGACCGGCAATGTGCGCAATCGATTCCTCGCATAGGAAAACCCCTTATAGGATTACTTTGGTGAAAATTTAAAAACTTGAAAATTTGCGAAAAAATCGAGCAAAAAATAGCAAAATTGCCATTTTTGGGACACCCTGTATAAGAAATAAAAACAACTTTTAGGCTTTTTATAAGCTCTTACTGAGAAAAGCTTAAACATAATAATTTCCAAACCATTTGACCTCAATCTCATAAAATCTTACATATAAAAGGAAATTAATTTTTCAAATTGCTATATTACAAAGTTAGGTACATCATTTTCCCTTTTTATTATCGTGTTGCTTAAGAATATTTATTAGAGAACATGAATACTGCTGATATCATTTTTTCTACGAATTGTTATATTTCTGGAGTTTTATCTATCAGCTTGTCTTCAATTTTATTCTATGCTATACTAACAAAGACGCCACAAGAATGGAAGAATTATCGGATTTTTCTATTAAATATCAATATTTCGGATATTTTGGTGTCGTTTTTGATGACGTTGTTGCAATGGATTCCGGGAAGTAGTAAGCAAGAGGCAAGATGTTTTCAATTTTATTTTAAAGCAGACAATGCCATAGGTTAATTTCGAAATCGAAAATTTTGTTTTTTCTCGAAATTCGAAGTTAATTTCGACTCAGAAATCGGTCATAATTCGACATCGAAAATTTTATTTCGACTTAACTCTAGTAAGCAGAAAGGGAGCATGAGCCTAGGCCTGAGCCAAAGCCTGAGCTAAACCTAATCCTATGTTTAAGCCAAATCCTAAGCCCTGCCTTCCTCCTTAATCTTCTTAGTTTCACCCCTTATCCCTAGCTAGCCACCTCTTATACTCATGCCTTATTTTTCCAGATTGATGCTCGGCCCAGCAACGATTCAGGAGTATCTTATGTCATCAAAGGCCCTATCGTATTTTTTATTCACCCCCATTGGGGTCATTTCTTGACTTGTGTATTTTGTGGCGTCTTTTTATACAATATAATGGCTTTACCAACAAGCTTTGCTTTCCGATATATCACACTAGCGTATCCAAAAGTTGTGCACATTCTTTTAAACAAATTGGTAATTGTTTTAAAAAATCTAATTTATTCGTGTAGGGAGAGAATATTGGAACGTTCTCAATCAATTTGAATGAGAAGTGAAAACAAGGACCTAGTCATAACCCCCTCTCTACTTATACGTATAAATTAAAACTTTAGATCCTTATTCCATTTTTTATATTTCTTTTACTCTTATCATTTTCAACAACAGTAATTATGTTTTGGGGCGATCTCGCTGGAACATTACCTGGGGTAAGTTGTTTCAGAAAACTTACTTTTTTCCATCAGTGTTGAAAGAACCCTCCCCAAAATTTTCAATTAAAAAAAAATTCTTGTTAAGTATTCTCCAAAAATTTTGAAAAACCATAAGGGTCCCCTCTTATGTTTTTTTCAAAAAATTGTTTTGTAACAATGCTTGTTTTTAAGCTGTAATGACCAGAAAATTACAATTTTTGTTGAAAAAATGGACATTTTTATTAAAAAAATCAGAAATTTTGGGTAATTTTTGTGAAAAATTATAATGGGGACCATTATGATTTTTCGAAATTTAAAAAAATGCTTACCATGTATCCCTCTCTAAACCCTTGCAGGTTGCTAGGTATCTCCCCTCCCCCTAATTTGAAGAAGAGTTGGGAGAGGGTCTTACAACACTGTTTTTACCATAATTTTAGGTCTTCTCTTTTGGCTTCCAAGGAAACTGGTCGATGTTTTATTTCCATTATGATTCAAGTTACACACCGAAATTTGGAAATCTAATTCATACAACAAATTTTGTTGTCAACGCTTTTTATATATTGGGAATTTCTATTCTTATCAGCTATACGATGATCATTATTTTATGGATTAAAATTTTGAGGTAAATGAAAAAACTGCCCTACACTTGCCCCAACCGCTCACTGTCATTTCCCATCTTTGCTTTCTTCCCTTTCCGATAGAATAAAAAAAGAAATTGTGTAACCTATAGCTTAAAAACCAGAATTCTTTTGGCGACTAGAAATGTGATATTTTAGGGTGTTACACCAAAACAAAACCCATATGTCAAAAAAGACTTTAGAATTACAACATTCCTTAGTTATTTCTTTGACTTGTCAAGTAATGTTTTGACAAAACTTTTTTGGTGCATAGTTACAAATTTAGTCATGTTTGCCCATAATTTTTGTTGGCATACCTCTGCTAATTGTCGTGATTAGCATTTGGACAAATACATGCACAGAAGAAGTGAATAGTGTAGCTATGTTGGTGTTTTCATACCAAGTTGTGTTGTCACCGATTGTTTCGTTCATCTTTTTGAAACCTTATCGGAGCGTGTTTATGTAAGTCAATTATAGGGCATTATCAATGAGACTGAAAAAATCATCACTAATGGTAAAGTACATACATGGGCAAAGAGATGTGTTGATGACACAGCAATTTAAGAAGTAGTCTAAAACACAAGGACTCCCTTATCATTTTAAAAATTTTTACCAAAAATTCATCTCCCACAACTACTTTTAAGTCCATCGGGCAAAATAAGAAGTGGTCCAGGAATATAAGGCTACCTTATGTTTTTTCGGCATTTTCGGCTTTCTAAGAAGAGAGAGCATGTGTTGATCCCACCCTTGCCCAAATAAGATGAAGAAGTGACAAGTGTCCCACTTTGCACTTAAATGATCAAGGATCCGATTCCACCAGCAGTTGCAATTATTTGACTAAACAAATTAGTGCCGGGGCGGTTGGCCCGATACATTTGTTGTATCGGAACAGCCGAGGAGGCCTTTAGACGTATATAAGTCTAGTTAAGACTTTGTCAGATAATGGGCCAATGTCAGAAACGACCAGCAGCTGGCGCCCGTGGCCAGCTACTAGCTCCCACGGCCAGCTCCTGGTGCCCGCGGGCAGCTGCTTGTCGTTTCTGTATTGGCCCAATATTTCTAGATGTTTTCGACAAAAAGAAGTGTCAACAGCGGATGGAAATACAACCCAAAATATGTCTCAAAGACTGTCTATTCAACCCCCTATTAAAGATGATGGACAAATTTTTGAAAGAAGAAATACTATGGCAGTTTTGTAAATATATGTAATAAGTTCATATTGGGAAATTTTAGTCATCAGGACACCCATCACCTAGGATCGTTACCGAGGGTGCTTGGATGTTACCTTTCATCGAAGAATAACGATGTCCGTAACGGATAACGGTTGTCCTCGGTGATGGTTGTCATCGGTAACGGTTGTACATTACGGTGTCCTGTGACTATTGTCTTCGGTGACGGTTATTTGGTGCCCAAAACTTATCAAACTTTTTACTACAAAGTCGAATATTTTTCATTCTTTCACCAAAATTCATCATATTTGAGCATTTTTATGAATATTTTTTAGTCCCGAATCCCGGCCGGGGTTGAGAATCCCGGCCCGACTTCGGGACCAGGAACTGAAAAAACTGGGATTCCCGGTCTCATCCCGGCCCCGTACAATTCTAGTTCAAGCCCTGACATAAATATTTTTATTTTTTCAATATTGTTAAGATTGCACATGTTTGTCATTTTTCGATTTTTTTACATTTTTAATTTAAAATTTATTTACAGGTTGGCTAAAAAACTGTACTTTTGCGAATTTTAGAGCAATTTTGTGGCAAAAAATTTTTTAGCCTTTCTAAAAATCTAACATGACCTTATAGGGGCTTTTTTATGCGAGAAATTGTTTGAGTTGAAAAGTCGTGAAAACTCTTCCCTGATCATGAGACCGCAGAAAAAACCAGAATTTTCGTTTTTTCAAATTTTCTACGATTTCATGGTTAGGGAAGCGTTTTCAAGATTTTTCAATGTGCGCAAACGATTTCTCGCATAGAAAAACCTCCATAGGGTCATTTTGGAAAAAATTTAAAAAAATTTTTTTTGCAAAAAATTGCTCGAAAATTCGCAAAAGTACGATCTTTTAGCCATCCTGTACAAATTTAATAATAAAGTTCATCATCGTCATCAATATTCAATTCAAAATTTGATGTATCATTATCAAAAGCATAATTACGTATAAGTTGACTGATTAGCTCAGTTGGCACGTGCTGGAGGCTCTGCATATATTACTGAGAAAATTGCCCCAAACATGGTTCGCACATACCATGCTGGCTATAGGGGGTTGCTAGGTCAGCACAGATTTTTCTAGAGATGTGTGCACTTAGACGATACATTAAAGGGGGGAAGTCATTGCGGGTTATCGACAAAAAAATTTTTCGCCGAAAAAATTGTTTGTCGATAACCCGCCATGACTTACTCCCTTTAAAATGTTTCAAAATTCCGCCTTCTTTTCATATTTTAAGATCCGGAATCACTAGCATTTATACTTTCCTAGCCCCTCATTGACAAATGGACACTTAGTATGATGGGTCACCATAGGATTTTCTCGAAAAATTTTTAAAAATCCGTGACAAGGCACCTCTCGAAAATGCTGTCTAGTTTACATATTTAAAGAGCTGGAGGCTCGTCCATTCATACATCGCGGAGAAAATTACCCCAAGCATTTTTTGTGTCAATGAGCCACCTGATGAATCCCAAAAAAGTCGAAATCACACAGTCACGGCATAACATGAATGAACCTTTTTATTTACAAAAAAAGAAAAATTTAATTAGAAAATAATAAGGACAAAGGAGATTTTACTAATACACGAAAGTTAGCGAGCTGGTTGTACCAGTGTGTTTGTACCAGAAACATGTACTTTAAAATTGTGTGTTGATAATACATTTATTGTTGGGTGATTCTTGAATCTTGATCCAATAAATTGAAAAAAACTTTTACGGAGTTTTCTGAAAATTTCTCAACAAGTGTTTTTCATTTACGAAAAAAAGTTGTTACGAGTTCATTGCCAAATATAAAAAAGGATTCATGCCATTTTGTGTGATCCATAATAAACTTCCTATGAAACCACTATAATTCTTGTCAATATGGGCATAAATAAAATTCCAATAAAGAGTACCAAAGGCGCAATAACCTCCAATTATTATTGCCTTAAAATAAATAAACTTAAGTCATAGGTGCTTGAGGTTAGGGCTACGGTGGAGGCCGCTAGCCATAAACCAATTGGGAATGGGAGACACTGGGCCGTATGCACAGCTGATGCTAATGCTAGCGCTAAGGGTCTTCACTAATTCGTTTTGCCGCTGGCAGAACGCGGCATACCGATATACCAATGTAGAGCTAGCCTAGAACATCATTTTTGAAAAGACGCCTTGTCATAATTCCTCAACTATAAAAAGATATTTCTGAAGTCGGTCCGTTCTACCAGAAGAACGCGACAGAATGGTTTTAATGATGTGGCAGATCAAATTAGTGAAGTCAAAAAATTTTTTTCGAATTAGTGACGGCCCTAACGCTAATAGCTGCGGCCAAGGATGAAAAAAGAGTCAATATCTCGACGAATTTAGATCGGCAGTAGCTCATCGATAGCTCATTGAAAAGATGAGTAAAATGCTACATAAAACTGTGTTCGATGAGCCTACAGGCTCGTGATTTTAGAGACGAATCATTTTTGAATCGAATTTTTTTATTGTTTCACCTCTAAAATCACTGAGGCTCAACGAACATAATTTTACGTAGCATTTTTTCTTATCCTTTCAATGAGCTATCGATGAGCTGTTGCCGATCTAAATTTGTCGAGACATCGACTCTTTTTAGATCCTTAGCTGCAGCTATTAGTGTTAAATTCAGCTATTAGCGTTAGTGCTAGCATTAGCAACAGTTGTGCATACGGTCCACTAAGATGAAAAACCTCATTTTTCTTAAGAAAATTCACAACATTTTTCATTTTTTTCTCAAAATTTTCATTTTCCTTAGAATTTTCAGGTCGATGGGAGGGGGGGGGGGGGGGGGGGGGGGGGGGAATCATGTGACCCGTTACCTCCTTGCCCCTTTTTGGACTGTGCACCTGGGAGAAAGTCTAGATAGGCAAAGAAACTAGCTAATCTCGGACTCTTGTTTATACCTGAATAAGAAGTTTGATCTCGCCTCTTAAATCTTTATATGCATTCAAGTTCAATTTCTAAATTTTTATATTGAATTATAAGTTCTCTTACGATTAAAACAAATTTCAATATAGTTAATAGATATATAATAGCTGCTAATAAAAACTGCGTTACACTAATACAAAAATCTATATATGGGAAGAGGCCACCGGTGTTATCATTGAAACTCCAGGTCAGTGTTTTGATATCAAAATAAACATTGAAAAATGGAGTAAGAAACCAGGCCGCAACAATGATGCCACTTAACCACGTGAGAATTATCCAGATCTTTAACAGTAGCACATGTAGTAAACAAAGTTAAAACTCACTTTAAGAATTTTCGAATTGATCATTTTTGCCGATGTTGGGTTTAACGAAATGGTGACAAATCGATTAAATGCTAACATTAAAGTAAAGTGGATAAAACTAAAATCTATGCCATTCATAATTGCACCGCATAGCTAAATTTGGATTTGGTAGAAAATAATGGCCCAGATTCAATTCCGATCAGTGCGCCGCTTCATTCCTCTAATTGTAGTTATGAGCAGCAGTTTGACCGCGTCAAACAGCGATACTTAAAACATACAGTTAAGGTGAGCTTGTGGCACTGCGCAGATGGCTTCTTCTCGAGTTGATGTTAAGCGCTTGGTTTGATAGCGATGAGGTATTAAAGGTGTGGTGGATGGAGGGTTTCTATACAATTAAATACCAATCAACAACCTCAATAATACAAGAAAGGTGAATTTAGAAAATTTTTCTCGAAAAAACTTTTTGAATGTTTTAAATATCGCTGTTTGATGCGATCAAGCTGCTGTTCATAATTACAATTAGGGGAATGACGCTGCGTGCTGATCGGAATTGAAACTGGGTCAATAAGTATAGTCTTTCCTTACTTTTTACCTTATTTTTTGACAAAAATAGTTCTTCCTTACCTTTGCAAGCCAAAAATCCGGTGAAACTTGAAAAATTGTAAAAGGTAACTCGGTAAAATGAAACATCAAAATAATGCAGTCTGCTATGCCTAGGTGGAACATTATCTTATACACAGGTGCTCCATAAGTTTTTGGATCTTTATAGATTAGCTATAAAATTTTGCTTTTTGGAAAATTATAACTCAAAAATTCATTGAATGAGACAATATTTTAATATGATGTTACTTCAGCAAACAAATTTTTTTGATAAAAAGAGATGTTCTACAAATCTATGTTCTACGTGAATTCAGGAATTACATGAGTATTTCCATGAGTTCATCCCAAACGGATTTAAAAAGAATATATCTATGTGGTATAACTAATGTTCAGGAGAGATCAGGTAGGGAAGGCCATGACTGATCTAGGCTGGGATGATCAGAGTAGTGCAGTACAGGGCAGGACAAGCAAGGAAGGTCAGGAAAGGACAGGACAGATCAGGGCAGCAAGAACAAGGCAGGTCGTAGGGTTAGCTTAGGCCAGAACAGATTTAATTTTTTTTAGATCAGGCCAGGACAGAAAGATGGTCACCTAGAGCGCATAACTAAAAATGTATGAAATTTTGGGTTGGATCCAATTTGTTTAATAACCTCCACAACGCGTGTTAAATTTTCAAAAAATGACAAAAAATAAATGCTGCATGACGAAAATCGGGCTCAGTTACGTTACGTTAGAGTTTTTTTTACCAATTACATTACCATGGGAGGACAAGAGTCTCCCTTGGGCATGTGTAATCGGAGTCAGTTCGGGCCAGGCTAGACAGGATAATCCATTTCGAATTGTAGCTTTGGAAGACGACTGGGCGGACAATTTTGGACATAAATTGGGCATACGGAAAGATGAGCCGACAAAGTAACATTAAAAATTTACCCATAATACCAATACATATGGAATCAACTGGATCAAAGTTACAAAAATGTATATCCAAACCCTTAGCATATCATCAAATGTCGGATGTACCGGTTCCATAGTGTTGTTAGAGATATTAACTGATTTCTTCTTATTTATAAATTTTAAAAAATCACTTTTATACAAGGAAAGGGATATAAGTAAGCATAAATGTTGTGCGCTGGTAGAAATAGAAATGTTTTCATAAAAAGTGATGTCCTACAAAGTTGTTCGCTATGATTTCAGCGAAAGAACAATCAGCCCAAACGGATTCAAAATGATTGAGATAAGAACTTGAAACGAAAAAAGAATCGCCCTTGCAAAGAATCTCGACACCCCGAAGCCCATTTTTTTCAAAAAAAATTTTCGCCGTCGTGATCAGCGTGAAAAACTGCACAAAATATCTCGAGCCCCATAAACGGCCTTGTAAGTGTTAAGCTAGCTGGGCAGGACCAGGCCGGTTACAGCCAGGTTGGCCTAAAGGCAGGTCGGTGTGGCCTGCCTGGCCAGCTCTCAGGCTGCTCATTTTGCTCCCCCTCCCCCCCCCAAGGCCGGCCTGGTCCGTGTACACCTTTATAAGAGGGGGAACAAGATTTTCGGAACAGATTCAATGCCGTGAACCGGAAATCTAGAACAACAGGATACGGAGCCAGAACGAAATATGGAAAGCAAAAATGATTGTACTCTTGCGGAACAAGAGTTATATATAGTTGAGATATTGTCCTTTCGTGTAAAAATCCAATCAGAATATAATTGAAACTTCAGGCACGCGCGAAAGTAACGATAAACATGCAATGTATAAAAAAAATCAGAAACAAATGAAAGTTCCTACATCCTGAGTACTTTATTGCTCTCTGTTGTTTTTATAAATTTATAGCCTGAAAAGAAAAGATTTTTAATGCTTCAGTCTATAGTTTCAATCTAAATTTTTAGAAATGGTTTCTATAGATCTAGGATCATTGGTATCAATAAAAAATCTCATTCTTCTTTTAATGATCCTTTTCATGGCAAGATTAACCGGAAGTGTCGGCTATGTAGAGTAAGTGGCACGAAATCGACGCTGAAACGGGAAAGCTTCGACCTCACGTAGGATCGAAGAATAACTTTCTTAATAAAGTACCTTTTCTTTACTCGGCACACAAAAACAATGTCGAGAATCGATTTTTCCTCCTATGATTTACAAAAAAAGTGGGAGCTAGTTCACTTGTTGGAAGGCACTTATCATGATCAAAAAGTCGAAATTTTTTCTCTTTTAAAATCAGTCGAAAACATCCTATTAGGGGTATTTTTAAGGTAGAAACACATTGGTGATGTTATTTTTGCGTGAAAATCAATAAATAATTCCCCCAGAATATTGCCTCCCTGGAGCACCCCGGGTAACACGAAATGGTGGGCTTGAAGAAAATGGCTTTTTGATATCAAAAGTTAAAAATGAAGTTTTCAGAATTATTTATTGATCTTCATGCAAAAATAATATCACCAATGTATTTCTCACTTAAAAACTCCCAGTAGGATGTTTTCGGCTGATTTTAAAAGAAAAAATTTTTGACTTTTTGACCATGATAAGCATCTCCCAACAAGTGAACTAGCTCCGAAAAGTGTTAGTGTTTTTGAATTTTAATCTAAAGAAAGGTGACTTCTCGAATTGGAGCCCTAACAAGCCTATATAATGGCCATATAAGACCTTTTCAAAAAGTCGTCACGGGGAAAATTTCTGATATTTTTAATTGAAAGTCGGGTATGAGGATCATTTTTAGACCGGTTTTGATATCGACTGTGACCTAAAGTAGGAGATGGTTCCTTGTTAGAAACATGCGATATACCATTGTTTTTGCTTCTTAAAGGATTTTCACTCAAAGAAAAAAATATTGAGGTCTACTAAGAGAAAATAACATTGCTATATTCTAAAGGAACATGCGATATACTACAATATAAAGGCACATTCGTTATTGTAGCTTTGAAAATTTTGAATAACAAAGTCCTCGTGGACATAATACAATAATACTTTCCTACTAGTTAAATGAACAATTTACACTTGTTTATCTGCTTAATATAGAATCTTCTTTGTATGAAAGCAATCTTATATTGCGTACACATTGTTTTATGAATAAAATTCATTATTTAAAACAAAACAAAAAAAAGTTGAGATTTACGTTGGATCTTGTTGCGGCTCGGCGCAGGGAGACTTCGATCTTCAATTGATGTTAATAAGCGCTTTGATAGTTTGATAATAGCTTGCGGAGTTGGCTAGACTCGTTTACATAAGACAGGGCCCGAAAAGTGGGCGCTAGCATCCGCACCCAAAAGCATCCAGCACCCTTATTTATTTTTAGGTCAATATAGATCGCGCAATAGCTCGTTGGATTCCTTAGATCATGCTAAGCAACTTTAATTCGCACCACTTTTTACGAAAAAATTCTGCGATTGCTCAGCATGATCTAAGGAATCCAACAAGCTATCGCGCGACCTATTTTAACCTAAAGATTATGCAAGTGTATTGATATTGTTGTGATTTGAAGATGGATTTATTGTTGTGTGATTATTGAACTTTGAACCAACAAATTGAATGAAACTTTTACGGAGTTTTCTGAAAATTTCTCAAAGAGTTTTTTTCATTTACGAAAAAAAGTTGTTACGAGTTCATTGCCAAATATAAAAAAGGATTCATGCCATTTTGGGTGATCCATAACAAACTTCCTAGGAAACCACTATAACTCTTGTCAATATGGGCATAAATAAAATTCCAATAAAGAGTACCAAAGGCGCAATAACCTCCAATTATTATTGCCTTAAAATAAATGAACGTTTAAGAAACGGTTTCTGTAAGGATCACCGGGCTGGCGGGTCAAGGGCCAGGGATTTTTTTGTTTCCGATATCATATTGATCTCTGATCACGAAATCGAGAGAAACAAATTTTGAAACACCACCCCTGTGGACCTGGGAGTGGGGGTGTCAAAAAATCAACTTTTCAGGATCGACTCTAATTCAAATAAGACCGACGCCAATCGATTCCTTGACTCCGATTGGTGCATAAAAGTGCCAAAAACGACGGTCGGCGATCTCATGAATGCATTTTTATACTCGAAAATTCGATTTTTGACCCTAAAAATTTCACAAAAAACACCAAAAATGCTCTATCTCCTAAACTAAAAGGTAGTGTTCTCTAATTTTTTACACAAGCATAGATCTAAGCGAGCCTGATACGTAGGAAGCAAAAAATTTTGAGAACCGCCACGAGTACTTTTTTTGATATGAACATAGGGTACCCAATGTGATTTTGCCAAAAAATCCCTAAGATAAATTTTTCACCGGAAAATAACGACGGCAATCGATTCCTCGATCCCACTTTACTACAGGAAGGTGCTATCCGTTTTTAATTTAGACCTCAAAAAGTCTTAGAAATAGGCAAAAAACGGTTTTTTGACATATTTACCCATTTTATTGGTCAAAGTCCTAAATTTTCTTAACTGCCATCAGAGTGCATTCGTGTAGGGCATGGTGTGTAGTGCACGAATATACCCCGTGTTACCAATAAGAGTGGGGGTCCCTGTAGAGATATGGCATGAAGAAGACACATTCCTCAACCCCCTAAGGCTAAGGACTCCACATTCATCCCAGTTGATCTATGGCTATATGAGACCTAGGCCAAAAGTATCAAGCTATGGGCTATCTTCAGATCAAGACCTTTCAAAAATATTTTACAGTTTGTTCGNATGGCTATATGAGACCTAGGCCAAAAGTATCAAGCTATGGGCTATCTTCAGATCAAGACCTTTCAAAAATATTTTACAGTTTGTTCGATTTGCGTCTCTACACTTAGAAAAATTAAAAACAATTTTGGAACCTGAAAAATCTTGATTTTTTGTTTTGTTTTTAATTCTAAAAATCGAAGCAAGAGGTTTGGACGGAGATTCTTTTTTGTTTGCAAGAGGAGTGCACCATCTACTCGGATATGCGTTCCTTTGGCCTATTAGGACTGTGCACATGGGAGAAAGTCTAAATGGGCAAAGAAACTGACTAGTCCTGGATCTATACCTGAATAAGAAGTTTGATCTCGCCTCTTAAATCTTGATATGCATTAAAGTTCGATTTCTAAATTTTTATATGTGAATTATAAGATCTCTTACGATTAAAACAAGTTTCAATATAGTCAATAGATATATAATAGCTGCTAATAAAAACTGCGTTACACTAATACAAAAATCTATATATGGGAAGAGGCCACCGGTGTTATCATTGAAACTCCAGGTCAGTGTTTTCACATCAAAATAAACATTGAAAAATGGAGAAAGAAACCAAGCCGACACAATAATGCCACTTAACCACGTGAGAATTATCCAGATCTTTAACAGTAGCACATGTAGTAAACAAAGTTAAAACTCACTTTAAGAATTTTCGAATTTATCATTTTTATCGATAATGGGTTTAACGAAATGGTAACAAATCGATTAAATGCTAACATTAAAGTAAAGTGGATAAAGCTAAAATCTGTGCCATTCATAATTGCACCACATAGCTAAATTTGGATTTGGTAGAACAAAATAGTTCTTCCTTACCTTTGCAAACCAAAAATCTGGTGAAACTTGGAAAATTGTAAAAGGTAACTCTGTAAAATGAAACATCAAAATAATACAGTCTGCAATGCCTAGGTGAAAAATGATCTTATACACAGGTACTTCATATGTTTGTGGATCTGTATAGATTATCTATAAAGTAGAGCTGTCAGAAAAGTGACAAACTTGTCACTTTTTGTAACGTTTGTCACAATTTGTGACAAAAAGTTTTTCACTTTTCTTTTCACTAAGTTTTTGCTCTTTGATAAGTTCGACAGAAAACCAGACAACGAAGAAATTTATTCTTATTTTTTAGCCTAAAAAATAATAATAAATTTCTTCGTTGTCTGGCTTTCTGTCGAACTTATCAAAGAGCACAAACTTAGTGAAAAGAAAAGTGAAAACTTTTTTGTCACAAATTGTGACAAACGTTACAAAAAGTGACAAGTTTGTCACTTTTCTGACAGCTCTACTATAAAGCTATGCTTTTTGTTGAATGGACAAAGTAACGATGTGAATTTACCCATAATATCAACACATATGGAATCAGCTCGATTAAAGACACAAAAAAATATGTCCAAACTCTTGACATATCATCTGAAGTCGGATGTGCTAGTTCCATAAGATTACTAGAGATATTAACTGACATTACTTCCTCTTATTTCTTAATTTAAAAATAAACACTAGTATACACACATGCCCCTTTCCTTGAATCAGAGTCAGGAAAGCATTTTCACGCTTCGGGAATAGGATTAGAAAAAAACGAACCCTATCCAAAAATTCGGGAACTGAACCGGACCCAAAAATTCGGGAACAACCGGAAATTTCCTTATTGTAAATATTTTTCTATTCCGTCGGAAACGCAATTGATTTGTGATTTGAACAAGTGCAAATGGCGATAGCATAAAATGGGTAGGATCAAATAAGTTAGAACAATCATGGCAATTAAAAATTTTAATGAAAAATTGAAAATTTTGAAAGGAAAATGTAAGAAAAATAGAGAATTGAAGTGTATTTATTGGGAAATCTTATTGACAACAGTGAACTTATGAAATGAAAGTTCGCATCACTTTTCCTATTGTTTAAGAAAAGATTAAGAAAACGTCTAATCATAATATAACGGCATCCATTATATTAGCCTTGGAAATTTTCATTCTCATTTAATACTACAATAAAACTCTAACTTGTTAAATGAAAACTTTTCATTTATTCTGTTTTATGGAATGACCAGGAAGTCATCAAGTGAATATATCACGGCGCGAAAAATGTTTACAAATTTGTGCAAAAAATACCCCAAGGCCGATATCTCCGAAACCATGAAGACTGCGGGCTAATTCCAACGGCGTTTGCAATCACTAACTGAGCATATAAAAAACCATTACTATTTGGGGCTGAGCGTGAACCTTCCAACTTTGTCTCCTGGGAGCTTCGACTTTTCAGGACAACGTCTCTTAAATTTTTGCACTTTTTCTCGCCGTGCATATCGCGTGTTATTGTTTATGAATAAGCTTCATTATTTAACATAAAAATACAAAAAAATTTGAGAGAGAATTTAATTTTACAAATCAAAAACATGACAAAGCTGATCTTTTCATGCACCAATAAGGTTTGAAGTTTTAGGGTTTGAAGTTTTACGGAGTTGATTGTAAGGCTTGAAATTTTAATGGACTGTTTGTACTATTTTGTTAACATGTATCGTAATATTTTGGTTTGATGATGGATTTGGCGTTGGATGATTCTTGAATCTTGATCCAACAAATTGAATGAAACTTTTTCGAATTTTTCTTAAAAAATGTTCCCAATTTACAGAGTGTCCCAAAATAACAATTTTGCGATTTTTAAGTTTTTTAATTTTTACAAGCTGGGGGAGTGGCATAGGGAGAAGGATCAACTAGGGAATCAGTTTCACAAAAAGAGTTGTTTATCCCAAAAAACATAGAGAAAAATTATGATTGGGGAAATTTTTTCGGATTTTCGCCTCATGGGGCTGTTGTCCCCTCCCACGGCTGACTAAAGTGGGTCAAAAATGGGGACACATGAAATTTTGTTACGAAACGAATTCTTTAATGCTTAATACCATGTTATAACAAAAGGAAAAAAATTTACTCGAAAACAAAAAAATTTTCAGATTTTTTCAGGACTTAGAATTTTTTTCGTATTGAAAAAATGTCGCTTTTTGCATCTGTGCTAAAAATGAAGTAACTTATCGAAAACATTATGAAATTTGATAATTTAAAAAATAATAATAATCTACGCATTCCAATTTATTTTTCTAACAAGAATTTTTTGAAAAAATCTTTTTTAACAATTTTTAAAACGCCTTTGAATTTTTGACTTTTTTGAAACTTTAAAGGTATATAAGTGAATTTTTGCAACATCCATTTTTTGTGATCGATAGCTCAAACGATTGCTAATGAGTCATATAATAACGTGGCGGAGCGATTTTCCTTTTTAACTTCAAAAAAATGCAATTTTTCTAGCAAAAACTATGCATTTTGACACTTTTTGAGCTATAAAAAAAAAGTTTTCTTCTGCATCCGGAAAAATCGCTCCGTCACGTTATTATATGACTCATTAGCAATCGTTTGAGCTATCGATCACAAAAAATGGATGTTGCAAAAATTCACTTATATACCTTTAAAGTTAGCCTTCAAATAACTTTCCATTTTGCATTTTTCTCTTATTATATTTTAAACGGAAAACGTAAATGTTCTGCTTGGTTCAGTGGTTTTGCTCTCGCATTCCTATGCTGAAGACTCATGTTCGACTCCCACCTGAAGCAATTTATTTTTGCGTGATTATATTTTAGAGGGGTAAGGCATAAAAAATTGATTTTTTAAAATTTTTCCAAAAATGATCAGAAATTGTACGGCATGGTTTAAAACGGTGATTTTATGCAAAAAGAAGTCGTTTTACAGCTGTTTTCCACCTGTCCCCACTTTTTTTCCAGTTTGGTCAGCCGTGCCTCCCTTTCCACTTCCCTAGTCCATGAAAGGAGAGAGGTTAGCCCCGATGCCTCTTGCCTGGACTCAACAATACAGGAAGAAAATGTCTATGAGTTGGCTGTGATCATACAAAGAAGACGCTTATTAAATATTAAAAATTGAAATTTGCCAGTTCATTCACTCATGACACTCATGATTTATAGTCATCAACTTTTTATATTTGAAAAATTTACACTTGTTTATCTGCTTAATATAGAATCTTCTTAACATGAAAACAACCTCATATCGTGTGCACATTGTTTTATGAATACAATTCATTATTTAACACAAAAAAAGTTAAGATTTATGTTGGATCTTGTTGCGGCTCGGCGCAGGGAGACTTCGATCTTCAATTGATGTTAATAAGCGCTTTGATATTTTGATAATAGCTTGCAGAGTTGGCTAGACTCGTTTACATAAGACAGGGCCCGAAAAGTGGGCGCTAGCATCCGCACCCAAAAGCACCCATCACTCAAAAGCACCATGGGTGGGTGCTAGCACTCAGAAATCACATTTATTTATTTTTAGGTCAAAATAGGTCGCGCGATAGCTCGTTGGATTGCTTAGATCATGCTGAGCAAAAAATATTTTCAAAAAAGAAAAATTTAATTAAAAAATCATAAGGAAGAAAAAGATTCTAACCAATACTAAAAATTTTATGCAACTGATTATACAAGTGTGCTAATATGTGTATTGATATTGTTGTGGTTTGAAGATGGATTTATTGTTGAGTGATTATTGAACTTTGAACCAACAAATTGAATAAAACTTTTTCGAAGACTTCTAAAAAATTATCAAAAAGTTTTTTTGTTATGAAAAAAAGTTGTCACGAGTTCATTGCCAAATATAAAAAAGGATTCATGCCATTTTGGGTGATCCATAACAAACTTCCTAGGAAACCACTATAACTCTTGTCAATATAGGCATAAATAAAATTCCAATAAAGAGTAACAAAGGCGCAATACACTCCAATTATTATTGCCTTAAAATAAATGAACTTAAGTCATAGGTGCTCGAGGTTAGGGCTACGGTGGAGCTATAAGCCAATTGGGCGGGGGACACCAAGGGTGAAAACCCTCATTTTTCTTACAAAAATTCACAACATTTTTTTCTCTTTAAAACTTTTATTTTTCTTTGGAATTTTCAGGTTTGGTTTTTGAAGGATACCTAGCAAGACTTGAAAATTTTGGGGGAGGGTTCTTTCAACACTGGGGCGTAGGTCTACATCCCTTCTTCATCTATGGTGGGGGAGAGGGGAGGGAGATCATATGACCAATCGTTCCTTTGGCCTATTAGAACTGTGCACATGGGAGAAAGTCTAGATGGGCAAAGAAACTGGCTAACTCCGGACTCTTGTTTATACTTGAATAAGAAGTGTTATCTCGCCTCTTAAATCTGTATTTGTATTAAAGTTCAATTTCTAAATTTTTATATGTGAATTATTTCTTATAAGATCTCTTACGATTAAAACAAGTTTCAATATAGTTACTAGATATATAATAGCTGCTAATAAAAACTGCGCTACACTAATACAAAAATCTATATATGGGAAGAGGCCACCGGTGTTATCATTGAAACTCCAGGTCAGTGTTTTGACATCAAAATAAACATTGAAAAATGGAGTAAGAAACCAGGCCGCAACAATGATGCCACTTAACCACGTGAGAATTATCCAGATCTTTAACAGTAGCATGCGTAGTAAACAAAGTTAAAACTCACTTTAAGAATTTTCGAATTTATAATGTTTACCGATAATGGGTTTAACGAAATGGTAACAAATCGATTCAATGCTAACATTAAAGTAAAGTGGATAAAGCTAAAACCTGTGCCATTCATAATTGCACCACATAGCTAAATTTGGATTTGGTAGAACAAAATAGTTCTTCCTTACAGAGGTTAACGGTGACGTGTGCTGGCACGTCACTTCACGTCACATGTGTCGTGGGCATATCTTGGCACATGTGCCGGCACGTCACACAATTCGAATATATGACGTGCCGGGCACACGTCACATGTTTTTTTCGCACAAGGTCGCGGATTCGAATCCCGTTTGGAGCTAAATTTTTTTGCACAAAAAAGTCCATTTTTTTCAAAAACGACCAAAAATATTTTTTTCGTGTCAAAAATACTTTTTCATATAGATGACCCCCCTTTTATTGAAAAATATTTTTTTGAAAAAATTTTAAAAAATTTTTCTGACCCCCTATAGGGGGTCAGAAAAATTCAAAAATATTTTTTTCACGTATATGTGCCCGGCACGTGCCAGTGTGGCACATGTGCCAACCTCAACATGTGACGTGCCCATGGGCACATGTGCCGGCACGTCACACTTGGACACATGTGCCAAGTCACTTGGCACATAACCACTAACTTTCGAAAGTTATTTCATAATAATCGTTAAAAGTTCGAACTAACTTTTTTTTGTAAGTTCGAACTTAATGCAGACCTCTAGCCAAGTGTGACGTGACGTGCCGGCACACGTCACCGTTAACCTCTGCTTCCTTACTTTTGCAAGCCAAAAATCTGGTGAAACTTGGAAAATTGTAAAAGGTAACTCTGTAAAATGAAATATCAAAATAATACAGTCTGCAATGCCCAGGTGAAAAATGATCTTATACACAGGTGCTTCATATGTTTTTGAATCTGTATAGATTATCTATAAAATTACGCTTAATGGACAAAGTAACAATGTGAATTTACCCATAATATCAACACATATGGAATGAGCTGGATTAAAGACACAAAAACATATGTCCACACTCTTAACATATCATCTGAAGTTGGATGTGCTAGTTCCATAAGATTACTAGAGATATTAACTGACATTACTTCCTCTTATTTCTTAATTTAAAAATAAATACTAGTATACATGATGCGATCAGTAGTATACATGGTGCGATTTTTTGTGAGTGCCGGTAACGGTAACAGAAATTAACGGTTATTTTTGAAAAATTGATAAATTTAAGTCGAAAAATTTTTCCGACAAACTACCTTGACACCTTTAGAAGCAAACCCTTTCCATTTCCCTAGTCCATGAAGGGGGTAGCCCCGGTGCCCCCTTGCCTAAGGTTCTGGACTCAACAATACAGGAAGAGAATGTCTATGAGTTGGCTATGGTTATACAAAGAAGACGCTTATTAAATATTAAAAATTGAAATTTTCCAGTTCAATCACTCATGACACTCATGATTTATAGACATCAACTTTTTATCATTGAAAAATTTACGAAAAATGATTCATGCATGATATATTAAAACTCAAGTGTAAATTTTTAATTATAATTGAAAAATTTACACTTGATTTTGTTTAAAATTGACCTTGGAAAGACTTTTTTGAAGCAAGAAAGCACTCAAGCGAAACATATTTTTCTCATCCTCGCATGATCATATCTGAATTGCAGTTATGCTAATACATATTAGAGATTTATTTTTTACCAGCACTGCGCGATGGAAAAATGTCTCATGTCTGATATATCAAAGCGCGAGAACAATTAAACTTTTTCTTTTCCACAACAATTTGAACTTTTAGCTTAACATAAGCAAATATATGTAAATAGATATTGGATGTTTAAAAACCGAAAACCAGATTTCGAAAAACTGAAAATTAAAAAACCGAACCGGAAAATCTTAAAAACAGAATCCGGTTTCTAACCCTGTTCGGAAATGCGTGTAATCGATTCCCCGCATAAAATTACCCTTTGAGGAGTTATTTTCGTAGGGATTCGCGCAACGCTCAAAAGAACCTTACTTATAGATTGAACCAACACTATGTTTTGTTCTAACTAGCTGCCAATAAAAAATCCAATTAGCAGCCAACCAAAAAATGTGGAGAGGGAGTCGCAACACCTATCATGGCAATTTAAAAATTTTAATGAAAATTTGAAAAGGAAAATGTAAGAAAAATAGAGAATTGAAGTGTATTTATTGGGAAATCTGATTGGGAACATTGAACTTTTCTCATGAAATTTCGCATCACTTTTCTTATTCTTTAAGAAAAGAATCTTATTCTTTAAGAAAAGAATCTTATTCTTTAAGAAAAGAATAAGAAAATGTTTTTTATTTTTATTCTTTATATTATGTTTAATCATAATATAAAGACATCCATTAAATTAGCCTTGGAAATTTTCATAAGAAAGTTCTCATTTAATACAATACAACTCTAACTTGTTGAATGAAAACTTTACATTTATTCTGTTTATTATGGAATGACCTTTTAACCAAAAAAACAAGAAGTAATTAAGTGAAGAAAGTAATCAAGTGAATATATCACGGCGCGAAAAATGTGCACAAATTTTAAAAAATGGCATTACAGCCCAAGGCCGATATGCGTATCTCCGAAACCATGAAGGCCATAGGTCGGCAAGGTGATGGGGGGGGGGGGGGGGGGGGGAGATGACCCCCGATGAGATGATCCCCCTCAATTTTGGATCCATGAGTGAGTGGGTCAGGGGGAGGCTCTTCCCCCTTGCCGACATATGATGAAGGCTGCGGGGCTAATACCAACGGCATTTGCAGTCACTAACCGATTATATAAAAAACCATTACTAGGGCGTGAACCTTCTAACTTTGTCACCTGGGAGCTTAGACTTTTCATGACAATGTCTCTTAGATTTGTGCACTTTTTTCTCGCCGCGCATATCGCGTGTCATTGTTTATGAAAAGCTTCCTTATTTAATATAAAAATACAAAAAAATTTGAGAGGAAATTGAATTTAAAAAATCAAAAACATGACAAAATTGATCTTTTCATGCACCAACCAATAAGGTTTGAAGTTTTACGAAGTTAATTGTAAGGCTCAAAGTTTGGTACTACTAAACATTAACAACCGTAAGT
>OZJO01019170.1:0-20373 GCA_900406225.1 Acrobeloides nanus | reverse complement strand
GGGGGAGGGGGGGGGGTCGGTCAATGATTACGTAATCACAATGTATAAAATTTTTCACCAAAATTGTCCAATTTTTTTCCATTTTTCAACAAAAAAATTATAAACCAGCGCCGCAAACGAATTTTTTTTGTAAAAAATTACAATTTTTGTAGAAAAAATGAAAAACTTTTTTTTTTTTTAGAAGATTTTAGAACTCCTGGATCGCCTCTGTTCACATATTATAAATCTTACCATTATAATTTCATTTTCTCTTTCTACATTTGTCATATTTAAATTTGCTTTTCTTATTTCTTTTACAGCGACAACATTGTCTGGATTCTAATAAATTTAACAGAAGAATATAAACTTAAGAATGCTTACTCGCTTATCATACCCCTTAAATACTATTCCAAATCCACCACTACCAAGTTCATTTTCGCCGCTTCTATCAAAATAATAATGTTCACCAACTAACATTTTGAACAAAAAAAGTAAAACTGTCTATGTACCAAAAATTGATTTATTAAGAACTTTATCACTCAAGCTTTGCTGATAAAAATTTGAATGTAGGCCTCTTATCATAATTTATTCCAGGATGGGCCAAAAAACCGGATTTTTGCGATTTTTCGAGCAAATTTCCAAAAAATTAGAAAAATTTTTTTCAAAACAATCCTATATGGAGTTTTTCTATATTTGTTCATATCTATATAAGAGATCTATTGCGAGCATTTAAAAATTGTGAAATCGCTTCTTTGACCCTGAATCAGCTAAAAAATCCTCAAAAAATAGCAGAATTACGGTTTTGGACTGATTCAGGGTCAAGGAAGCGATTTCACGATTTTTCAAAGCTCGCAATCGATTTCTCGCATAGAAAAACCCCATATAGGGTTGTTTTAGTAAAAAATTTTCTGTGAAATTTTGCTCAAAAAATCGCAGCAAACCGGTTTTTTTTGGCCCACTCTGTGGATTTCAAAATTTCCATTAAAAACAACAAACAATAGCAGCATTTCTTAAAACACGTTATTTGAGAAAATATAGCTTCATACGCACCATTGGCGTATGGAGAAAGGTCGATTATGAAAGGGCACCATTTTTCGACCTACCAAAAATCATAAGATGCCCATCTACCCATCAAAAATATTATAATTTTTTTACCGGCATCCGGCCGGCCAAATCATAAGGGGTAATCATATATATATAATATATTATGAAAGATCATGAAAAATGGAGCATTTTTCGTTTTTACGGCAACCTCAGAATCGTTGTTGATTTCGAGATAATTGCGTTTGAAATTTGAATTCATGTTCAATTTTTCGTTGTAATACATAAACTTTTTTGAATTTTTTGTACTAAAATCGTCAAATTTCAATGTAAATATCTTTATTACTATAAATTATGAATTGTTAACGATTAAAAAAAAATTAATTTTTCATTTTTGCGCAAAAAATTGTGGAATTTGATGATTTTAGTGCAAAAAATTCAAAAAAGTTTGTGTATTACAACGAAAAATTGAACACAAATTCAATTTCAATTATCTCTTCAGAGATTGTCGAAAAACAATAAATGCTCCATTTTTCATGAACTTTCCAAAATTATAATTTTTTCATAGCTTTTTCCGAGTGAAATTGTACTTTAATAATAAAAATAATAATATAGAAATAAAATTATTTAAAAGCTACTTTCTGTAATAATCGACTCTTGGTCCAGTAAGGAAAGACCCGGATCCCAAAAGTTGTTTGATTTGTCTAAATTTCACATGTACCCCCGTACTTGACTATGCCGAGTACGAAAATGAAGGAATTGACATCAACTTTTCAATTGGATTTTGATATCCGGCACATGGGCCTTGTTTGTCTTTGTTTTGAACAAAAACGGCACTAAAAATTGCTATATCTCGGCCTAGGTAAATGATCTGGTCATGATTTTGGTGTTATTGGAATCCTCAAATCACGACCTAAAAACTTTATATAGAAACTATGTGGTAAATTCGATGTCCGGCAGAAGTTATAATGCCATCTTTGAAAATTTACGTCAAAAATTTGACCCCTAAAATACAAAGATTGACCCATATCTCTGCGAGGTTAGATCATAGCCGGCCCCCGATAGCTCAGCTTTTAGAGCATTTTTTGTTTTACATTAAATTCTGAATCGTTATCGTTGTCGAGATAATCGCGTTTGAAGTTGGCTATTTTTTGGAATTGGTTTAGAATTTGAATTCCCGCCAAAACCCCTGATTTTCAATTTTGGACAAAGAAAAACAAGGCTCATGTGCCGGATATCAAAATCCAATTGAAAAGTTGATGTCAGTTCCTTCATTTTCGGACTCAGCATAGTCAAAAACGGGGATATATGTGAAATTTAGACAAATCAAACAACTTTTGGGATCCGGGCCGTTCCAAAGGTATTTTTATAGAAAGTAGCTTTTAAATTTTTCGCATCAATAAACGGATTTTATTGATAATCCAGCGGGAATATTCCCGCAACTTTCCCAAATTCCCGGGAATATTCCCGCGTGCAATCCTAGAGCGGCTGAAAAAATCCCCTTGGCTTACGTGAAAACGTACCGCAAGCCACAAGCGTGCGAAACGCCTCCTGAAGCATGTTTTTATATGAGAAATTTTTGAATGCATAAAAATGACCAAATTTTCAATTTTTCACCAAAAATCCATTTTTTCAAAAAAAATTGTCAAAGACTTGACGTTTTTAGTCGAAATTAATAATTTTCTGAGCATTTTTAGCACTAAAACAAGCGTTCTTCGAAAAACATTTTTCGCGCCTGCCGGTGCGAAGAAATCGCAATGGAGGACCCTTATGTTTTTACAATTTATGATTTTTTAACAAAAATTGGCCATATTTTCAATTTTTAGTCAATAATTTGCGATAGTTTGCTAAATTCCTTGGCTACGGAGCGTATGACGATATCTTTTAACGACCGAATTTGAGGTGGATTCAATAGTTTCTTCAATAATAAAGTCATTAATGTTAAAGGGCATTTTTGACGTTTTATCAAAACTTAAAATATTAGAATCCTTTAATTTCAATAATTTGGACACATAAGGATTTGAATTTGATGCCTAATTTCATCATCGATTTTAAAAAAAGCAAATTTAAAAATTATTTACCTTGCTCTTCATTTATAGCAGGGGTGCCAAGTCTGCTGATTTTTCAGCAAAGTGCTGATTTTGAGGTGCCATATCTGAAAAATAAAAAATATGCTGATTTATCAGAAAAGTGCTGATTTTCGATAAAGTTGTTGATTTTTGCTGATTTTTTTCGCGTTGGCAATATTTTATTAAAAATGACATAAAAATTGTCGAAAAATTTAATTGCACATAAATAAAAAAAGAGTTGCCTGAATTGTATTTTCGTATTACCACGTTTCTTGCAGTTCAGGCAATTTCAAGTGAAAATTCCGATAAAAATATATAGTATCGTTCAACGGGGTTATTCTAGAGCATTCGAAAATATTCGGGATCGCAGAAAAAGTACAAGGTGGCGCAAAAAATCGCATTTTTTCGATATTCAAAAAAGTGCGGTTTTTTTGCGCCACCTGTAGAAGATTCGATAATTTCAACAAAACTTTAGAGAACATAATATTTTCGATAAATTAGAATGTTTTATCGTTTGACATTTTTTCCAAAATCCGCATGAGCTCTAGTAATAAAATTGAAAATCTTGTTACTTTTTTATAATTTATTTTTAAAGGGGGGAACCACTTTCATGAGAAAATCCGGTTTTTAACAGAAACAAAGTTTTTACACGTATGATTAGTCATATATAGGATAAAAATTGCGAGGAATCGATTCCCGCCATTATTTTTTGACTACGATTTCAAAAAAGTGGTCAAATACCTAAAAAAATCGATTTTTTCTAAAATTCAATGTGCAAAAAAATTTCGTTCCGGCGGGAGTCGAACTTGGGTACCAAAAAATACTGTCCATCTACGTTACCGATTGAGCCATCAATGCAAGTTAATATACAATCTTGTAAAATTCATATATTATAGCGATATTTAAAAAAAGGGGTATTAGATTCCCCCTCTTTTTGATTATTTCATGCAAAACTAATTTTATATAACGATTCAGCATGATCAAATCTATTAAAATTACGGAGGAAATGAAAAAATTACGTAGAATCGTTGAAAAAAGTTAAAATAAGTGTAAAAAACCCCTAAAAAATCGATTTTTTAGGTATTTGACCACTTTTTTGAAATCGTGGTCAAAAAATAATGGCGGGAATCGATTCCTCGCAATTTTTTACCCTATATATGACTACTCATACATGTAAAAACTTTGTTTCTGTTAAAAACCGGATTTTCTGATGAAAGTGGTTCCCCCCTTTAACTTTTTTGTTGACAAATTCCATTGCCTGATTTTCAATAAAGTCTTGTTTATTGAGACGATTGGCAGGGAATAGGCATGTAGGGGGGGGAGGGTGCAGATCAATATTTTACTCAGATTAGTAGAACAGCTAAACTTATTGATGCGAATGATAATATTTTATGTAATCTTAGCAATGAAAAAAGGGCACCCATATGTTTTGGCCGGCCAAAAAATACATAAGGGTCCCCCTTATGAGTTTTCAAGATGGACCCCTCCGAAATTTTGACCTAGCTATGCCCCTGGTACACATCCATGTACCCCTCCCCTTCTAAGCCATTGGGGTACGTAGTTGGGGTAATCTCTTCTCTCCTCTGCGCCATTGGCTCGAACCGTTCTAACTAATTTTAAAAACCTATCGGTTCGCTACAATAGACACTGTCTATTAGACAGTGAAAAATCACCGGGCTTGTTCACCCAACTCTGGTGAAAAGGAATTTTGAAATTATCCATACTTGCCAAATTGGCATTAGTAAAAGCATCAGATATAGAAGCTAAATGCCCATTAATATTGTTAGCACAATTTTCTTCAGCTGTGTAAAAGTCAGCTACATCAGACCCATAAAATTTATAGCAAGTTTTCGAATCAATGCCTTCAAATGCACCATGAGGACATGTGCAAAAAATGAACAAAAATTTTATAAGTAAAAGAAAGAAAGTAATAAAATACCGACTCATTTGGAAAAAATGAGTAAACATGATGGAATAGATGAGTTCATAACAAGCTATTTTTGGATTTTTGATAAAGAAAATGATAACGAAAAATCCAAATTGCACACTTTTTCAGAAGAGTGTCCTTTATGGGAACAACATCCTTTAGGCGGAGAGAGAGAGTTAGAATTTTTTTAAATGTCGTCAATTGACTCAGCTCGCCAAGCGCTTCAAAACAAGCACTATATCATCGGGTTTTGTGAGTTTGACCCATAGCCGATTGGCTAACGTACTCGACCTTTACTCACAGGGCGCGGGTTCGATCCCACTTCCAAATGTCACTTTTTATTTTCAAAATTCATGACAATTTTTGCATATCCAAATTTATGCGGGGAACACGATGGAAAAGGGCAAATATTAAATAGCCGGCTGGATGACAAGCACACAATTATAGTAGCAGGATAGTTGATAAAACTTTATTAAAAGCTCGTACTTTTCATTGCTTTATTATTATAAAATGATATTTCATTAAAATATAATTTAGATTTTATAGAAACCGGTACAATGATGGCCTTACAAAGGGCCGTTGGGATAATTTCTTCAGAATCTCTTATAAAAATTTTCCAAGTTCATATCAAATTCTGTCAATTTTAATTGATAGAATTTGATATGAATTTTGAAAAATGTTATAGGAGATTTTGAAGAAATTACTCTTATCCCAACGGCCCTTTTTAGAGCTACAATTTTGATTAGCTCTCAAAGAAAAATTCAATTGTATCGGTTTGGTTATCTATTTTCAATATAAAATATACAGTACAAAATTATTTAGGACGTCGAATAATCGCGATCCCAAGAAGCAAAAGAGAAACCAGAGCCACCAGCGTTGCAGAAGTCAAAACGGTCGGATTTCTCCAGCGCATATGAAGCTCGATTTCATAGTTGGCCGGATTCAGGTGTCCAAACAACTGGTTGATCAAATTTCGGCCAACTTCAAACGCCAGCGGACGGAGACTTCTACTTCATAATTTGCTGGGCTTATATACGCGAGCAAATTCATCACGGCACTCCTACCAAATTCGAGCGCGCTGTTATAATCCTTCTAGTGGCTCGCAGAAGGCCAATAAGACTATTGAAATACCTTCGCGGCTCCTCTGTGACTTGAGCCGGTTCAACGGCGTTAGCTCTCGGCGTTGCTCGGAAAAGTATTTCGAGTTCGGTGATGTCAACGACCGAGCAGCTATAATAAAGGACATGAAACTCAAAACTTGGTAAGTCAAGTGTAATTTTTGAGCCTCTACAAATCGATTTTTCCCGGTCAAAACCCCTGAAAGCATTTTTTCGCCACCGAGGGGTTTTGGCCAAGAATAATCGACTATTATAGTGCAAAAGAAAAGCTTCCACCAAATACGAAAAAAATGCAATTTGTTTCCTAATGGTCCTTCCCCTGACTGAAACCATAGGTAAACAAACAGGGGGAGAGGGAGGTCTGGTGCTGGGTTGGATCCTTTTTATGAATTCCTTCAAATAAAATTTTAAAAACCATTTTATTGTTGAAATCATTGAGGTTTTTATGATGAAAACGCTTAGAAAATGAAATTTTTTTGTGAAAAAATGTCTAGTTTGGAACTTTTTCGTTGAAAATTGGGAAATTTAGAACGATTTTGGTGAAATCCTTGAGCTAAAGCCATAAAACTAGCGCCGCAGGCAAAATTTTTTGTTTAAATGCTTGTTTTTAAACTGAAAATGCACAGACCATGAAATTTTTTGGTGAAAAATAGTGAATTTTTGTGAAAAAATGAAAACTTTGGGATATTTTTTAGTGAAATTTTGGTATTTTTTGTGAAAATCATAATTAGAGACCATTAGAATTTTTGGAAAAATTTTTGGGAAAAGCATAAAAGGGGTGACCATTAGGAAAATTTTTTCATTTTTTCCGTTATGAGGGGACCGGCCCTCCCCACCCCTATGCCTACGTCACTGTGTCGTGGGACGCTTCTCCCATTTTTGCGCCACTGGTACCAACCCGGCATCGGAGCGGCCGTGTTGGTCACTAAATCAAACGGCTCTAATGTACTTTAGGCGTCCTTTCGATTTTTAGGCGTCCTATCGATTTTTAGGCGTCCTATAAAATTTTTAGGCGTCCTATCGATTTTTAGGCGTCCTTTCGATTTTTAGGCGTCCTATAGATTTTTAAGTGTCCCATAACATTTTTTTCATATTTTTTCTATCAATTTTAGGAAAATATTTTTTTGCGCAAATATTTTTGGCCTAGGTCTAGGCTTAGTCTTAGGCTTAGGTTTAGGCCTAGGTTTAGGCCTAGGCTTAGATTTAGGCCTAGGCTTAGATTTAGGCTTAGGTTTAGGCCTAGGTTTAGGTTTAGGCCTATGCCTAAACTTAAGCCTAGGCCTAAACCTAAGCCTAGGCCTAAGCCTAAACCTAGGCCTAAGCCTAGGCCTAAACCTAAGCCTAAATCTAAGCCTAGGCCTAAACCTAGGCCAAAAATATTTGCGAAAAAAATATATTTGTGCAAAAAAATATTTTCCTAAAATTGATAGAAAAAATATGGAAAAAATGTTATGGGACACTTAAAAATCTATAGGACGCCTAAAAATCGAAAGGACGCCTAAAAATCGAAAGGACGCCTAAAGTGCATTAGAGCCAATCAAACTTTTAAAGATATAATCCTTATATGTAAGAAAAAAATCAGTGTCGCAGGAGAAAATTTTTTTTGAAAAATGCTTGTTTTTAAGATGAAAATGCTAAGAAAATTAAGATACGATTTTTGAACAAAATGGAAACTTTTGGTGAAAAATCATAATGATGGACCATTAGGATTTTTAAAAGGAACCTTCCCCCCCCCCCGAAACCCTCTTATATTTTAAAATTTACCAAAGATTCGCGTCGGATGAAAAACTAGCCGCTTGTGGCACACTGGGCGAACTTGCCGCTTGTGGCACACTGGACGAATTGGTCGCTTGCCGTTCGTTGGATTTATTGCCGTCTGACTGTGTTCCATGTCTAAATTAACAAATTTCAGTAAACAAAATGAATATGCAGCCCAAGGGGCTGATTAAAATTGATTACAAAATTAATTTTAAAATCAGTTTAAGGGAAAAGTTTACAGAAATTTGAAAAATTGAGATCGATTTTTTCAGGTTTAAAATCGCGCCCTTATTACTCATAATATTTTTGATGGCGGCGTTTGGGGTTAGGTACTCCCTCATACGGTGGATGGAAAATTGAGCTACCTAAGACCCACTTCCACGTTGCTTCTCTTCTCATCATCTTGGTTTTTGCTGGACATTTCTTGAGATGCCTTAAACTTGTATCAGGTTGTTCCAAAAGCATTTTTACATTTGTTTTTATATATTAGGTTGTTCCAAAAGTTCTCGGGCTTCACTTCTCATCTTCGAAGATGAGAAGTGAAGTCCGTGAACTTTCTGGAACAACCTGATATATAAAACAGATGTAAAAATGCTAATACAGAAAAAGGCACTAGAACAATTGGCAACGGAAAAGCGGACAATTAGCAACTGACAATTTTCTCCCAGTGTTCAAAATCACAAAGTTCCTTCAGATTCGAGTTCCTCGTACCGAAAATCCCCGGATACAAAAATTCAGGCAATTTCGAAAAAATTTTGAAATTTCGAGTTTTTGAAAATCGTCCGTTGCCAATTGTCAGTTGCCAATTATCCTAGTGCTGAAAAAATCATTTATTGCTTTTTAGAAACAAAACTAACTTTTGAACTGCGTCGTTGAACAGTGTTGTACAGTTGTAAATTTACATAATTTACGTAAATTATGTAAAATATGCAAAATCAAATCGACTCAGATGGGATTCGAACCTGAGACCATTATACTCAAATCCGAGGGGCACTACCGCTGAGCCAAGTTCACTTAAAAACACTCAGGAGTCCATTTTTTTCAAAAATTTTCTCGGGTTTCATGAGGCGCCCCGAATAAACTTCACAAAACCCCTAGACGTAATTTTTCATGAGGAATCGAATGAGACCACTATCGTTTCATGAAAAGTGCAGGAAACCCGAGAAAATTGCATTTTTTGAAAAAAAATCCCATTTTTTGGAAAAAAAATGGACTCCTGAGTGTTTTTAAGTGAACTTGGCTCAGTGGTAGTGCTCCTCAGATTCGAGTATAATGGTCTCCGCTTCGAATCCCATCTGAATCGATTTGATTTTGCATATTTTACATAATTTACGTAAATTGCACAACACTGTCGTTGAAGAAAAGTTGAACTTCTGTCGAAATTTTTGCCTATTTATACCCTTCGATTGATGCACAATATGCGAATTTCGGAATCAGAAAACTGAGTTTATATTCCGTTTCCCGCGCATCGTCATAAAGCAGGCGCTCCAAATTGCATTGTCTTGTGTACTAACTAAAAAAACATAAAAAGCCATAAAATCGTTATTAAATATATAGTGCAACAATTTTTTCCATTTTTAAAAAAAAATGTCCAGTTGGTTAAAACCAACCAAAAAGTTGGTTTCCTTTAAACTATACCCGGCCCCCACCCCTATGCCTACGTCACTGTGTCGTGGGGACGCTTCTCCCATTTTTGCGCCACTGGTACCAACCCGGCATCGGAGCGGCCGTGGTGGTCACTAAATCAAACTTTTAAAGATATAATCCTTATATGTAAGAAAAAAATCAGTGTCGCAGGAGAAAATTTTTTATAAAAATCGTTGTTTCTAAGCTGAAAATGCTCAGAAATTTACAATTTTTGGTTTAAAAAAATGAACTTTTTGGACATTTTGAATGAAAAAATAGAAAATTTTTATTTAAGCGACCAACCCGGCCTCTCTGTTGCCGAGTTGGTCCCTATTTTTGGCCTTTGAGGGATTGGTGAGGCCGAATTGGTATTCTTTCTCCAGCGCCCTTTCCGATGCCGGGTTAATGCTCTCCGTGTGTCGTAAATTTATTTGTAAATCCTTATATTTATGAATAAATCAGCGCCCCAGGTGAAATTTTTTTTGAAAAATGCTTGTTTTTAAGATGAAAATGCTCAGAAAATTACGATACGATTTTTTAACAAAATGGAAAATTTTGGTGAAAAATCATAATGATGGACCATTAGGATTTTTAAAAGAAACCAACCCGGACGCTCCGATTCCGGGTTGGTCCTATTTTTGGCCTTTTTGCCGGATTGGTTAGGAGGGAGACTCTCCCTCCCCCTTGATCATGTGTGACTGAAACCCTTTTATCCAGGGATGTCAAGAACATTTTTTCAAAATTAGCAAATCTGACCTCAAAAATCAGCAAAATGCTAATTTTCCATTATATTTCTTATCAAGTTGCCAGATTTGGCATCTCCAAATCAGCTCTTTTCTGAAAAATCAGCAGACTTGACACTCCTGATTTTATCATATTTTAAATTTACCATAAGTTAGCGTTATTGCCCGACGCACCCATCGCTTGTCCTTCGGCCACGTTTGCCTCTTGCGGCACACCCATCGCTTGTCCTTCGGTCATGTTTGCTGCTTGTGGCCCTGTCAGACGACTAAATTAACAAATTTCAGTAAACAAAATGAATATGCAGCCCAAGGGGCTGCATTAAAATTGATTACAGAATTAATTTTAAAATCAGTTTAAGGGAAATTTTTGAAAAATTGAAATCGATTTTTTCAAGTTTAGAATCGCGCCCTTATTATCCATAATATTTCTGATGGCGGCGTTTGGGGTTGGGCACTCCCTCATACAGTGGATGGAAAATTGAGCTACCTAAGATCTACGCTGCTCTTCCTTTGCTCGTCTTCTTGATTCTTGGACATTTTACGTGTGCTTGAGGATAATTCTTTAAAAACTTGTATCAGGTTGTTCCAAAAACATTTTTACATTTGTTTTTATTTATCAGGTTGTTACAAAAGTTCGCGGGTTTCACTTGTCACTTCGGTGCTAGTTGACAATATGAGTCCAATGGATTTTTATGAGTCCCATAAATTTTTATGAGTCCAATAAAACATAGTGAGTTACAGCCCTAGGTTTCAGGTAGGTTCAGCCTAATCCAAAAGTAAGTATTGACCATAATCGAAATCGAAAATAGGGATGAATTTTTATTTAGGCTAAGCGAGGTTCTATTCAGTTTAGAAGTCAACTTTTAAGGGTCCAAATAATAGTTTAAGAGTCCAATCAAATTTAGCTTAGACCTAGGCTTAAGCTTAAGACTAGGCCTAAACCTAGGCCTAAGCTTAAGCCTAAGACTAGGCCTAAGCCTAGGCTTAAGCCTAAGACTAGGCCTAAGCTTAAGCCTAAGACTAGGCCTAAGCTTAAGCCTAAGCTTAGGCCTAAGCTTAAGCCTAAATCTAAGAAAAATTTGATTGGACCCTTAAAAGTTGGCATTACGACATTAGCCAACCTTTTCTCCAACCGACTTTATCCAACCGACTTTCTCCAACCGACTTTATCCAAGCTTTTAAAAATATAGGATTGTTCTTTTTGGACTTTTCTTCACACCTTCAAAGATAAGAAGTGAAAAGTGAAGTCTAACAATCCAAAACAATAGAAAATCGGTTAAAGAAAATTTGCATAAAGTCAAAGTTGGATAAAGTCGGTTGGAGAAACAAAAAGTTGGCTAATGTCGTAATGCCTAAAAGTTGACCCCTAAACTGCAATAGAATCCCGCTTAGCCTAAATAAAAATTCATCCCTATTTTCGATTATGATCAATATCTACTTTTGGATTAGGCCAAACCTACCGGACTGTAACTATATTTTATTGGACTCATAAAAAATCCATTGGACTCATAAAAATTTATGGGACTCATAAAACATCAATTGGACTCATAAGAATCCATTGGACTCATAAAAATTTATGGGACTCATAAAACATCAATTGGACTCATAAGAATCCATTGGACTCATAAAAATTTATGGGACTCATAAAACATCAATTGGACTCATAAGAATCCATTGGACTCATAAAAGACCATTGGACTCATAAAAATCCATTGGACTCATATTGTCAACTAGCACCGTCACTTCTCATCTTCGAAGATGAGAAATGAAGTCCGCGAACTTTTGGAACAACCTGATATATAAAAACAAATGTAAAAATGCTAATACAGAAAAAAGGCACTAGAACAATTGGCAACGGAAAAGCGGACAATTGGCAACTGACGATTTTCTTCCCATTTTTTATTCAAGGGTTTTTAGAGACTGGAAACTCAAATCTGAAGGAATTTTTTGATTTTGACCTCTAGAAAGTGGAGAAAATCGTCCGTTGCCAATTATCCTAGTGCCGAAAAAATAATTGCTTTTAAGAGAAAAAAACTAATTTTTGAACTGCGTTGTTAAAGAAAAAAAGTTGAAGAAAAGTTGAACTTCTGTCGAAATTTTTGCCTATTTATACCCTTCTATTGATGTACAAATATGCGAATTTCGGAATCAGAAAACTGAGTTTATATTCCGTTTCCCGCTCATCGTCATAAAGCAGGCGCTCCAAATTGCATTGTCTTGTGTACACTAGTGCAGTGAGTAAGGAAGCCGACCGTCCGATGTGGCAAGTTAAGCAACGTTGGGCCCGCAGGTTCGATTCCTACGAGGGAAAAACTTTTAGTTTTCAAAAAATTTTCCCATTTTTTGATAAAAAGTTTTTTGAAAATCAAAAGTTTTCCCTCGTGGAAATCGAACCTACGGGCCCAACGTTGCTTAACTTGCCAGATCGGACGGTCGGCTTCCTTATCCGCTGAACTATGGAGCGCCCACTTTTTATAACGACGCGCGGGAAACGGAGTATATCTGCATTCAATTTGCGTTGATTTTCGACAAATGTCATTGTCTTGCGTGCACCCTTACAAAAATTACATGAAAGAATCTATTTTTTTAATCTGTCCAAAATTGAAAACTCTTTGATGTATATCAACAACTATTTTGGGTCAAATTAAAAAAAATTACATAGAAGAAGGAAGAAATCACCACAATGGATTTGATTCAAAAACAAAAGTTTTTCCGGCCGTTTGCCGTGCCATCACATCGTAAGCCGCTGTCTAGCGTTGCACAATATCCAGAAGTTGAACTGTACTTGCACTTGGTGGATCAGCAACAACTCAAACAAGCCGATTTTTGTGCGAAGAACTATATCTCCCGAATTGATATCTTTGATAAGTGCTCACTGGATTCATTTTTGGCCAAGGCTTTTTTACTATGCATGGATTTCGGAACGTGTTGGAAATACCGCAGAGCTCATTAGCTACTTGAACAGCAGTCTGCGTTTGTCGACGCTGCGAAACCAGCACGACACCGAAGCCGTTCATATCATTCCGATCTTACGTGCCTACATGATTTTGAGGAATTATAATGCTGCAACTGGTCTCCAAAGTCACTTTCCGGAATCGGCTCATAATGATTTGGCTCGTTTTCTCTACTATCAAGGTCCCGAAGCATACAAACCTATGCCTGACCCCTAAAACGCAAAGAAAATGATTTTTTTCTTGCGCAATTATGTGACTTGAATATCAACGTTCAGTTTGTAGGTTTACGTTTTGTTGTTTTTAGCTTTTTATCATGTCAGAATCAGAAATAGAAGTATAAGCTGAAGATAAAATTGAAGAGAATAAGCATATTAACACGATGACTAAAGTTACGTAGCGAAAGTAATGTGGCGAAAGTTAATATGGCGAAAGTAATGTGGCGAAAGTTATAATTTTTTGGCAACGTGGCGAAAGTTATAGTGCTATGAGTGCCGCTTAGCCTGGATAATGCAAATCAATTTTTAAATTTATTTGTTAACTATTTTTTAAATTTAATTGTGAAAAATAGGATGATCAATAAAGTTGACAAAATTCTGTTGTGCACCAACCAATTCAATCAACAATACAGTGTTTTTTGGCTTAATAATCGGACTTGGTACATATAAAGTGATCTAAAAATCAAATTTTTTTATTCTAATTTTTATTAAGTTTTATAATTACCTGGGGCTTTCCTCTGGCGGGCCAATATCTTCCAAGATTAAAACCGTTGATAAAAAGTTGTCCCTTGCCCCATCCCGTTGAATCCAAGAATGTATCGGTCAAAGCACTAGCCGAAAAGCTTCCAACATATACTCCCGGTTGGGAAGCAGCCTTTTCCGGAAGAACATGGGGTTGGTTGTCTGCAAAGAAATTTGTTGTCAGCGAGTTGACTGAAGCTTCGGTTAGGTTAATTCCGCATTGGTGCCAGTTTTGTAAAAGTACATTATTTAGGGTTACGTTTGAATGAAGTCCCTATAAAAAGTTGTTTAATTACAATTCAATTTGTTTAAATTACCTTTGAATCAAGTAGAGGGTACTTAGATGACCAATAGTTCACTCGACCTCGATTTTCTACCAAAATTCGGAGAGTATCACCGGAGTTTGCAGAGTTTGGTAAAGTTATGGTCGAGCCGTTGCCATCTCGTGATAACATACCCTAAAAACTAGTTAAAATAGGGGAATAGATGGGCGTATAAAAGGGTCAAAATCAGGGGGGGGGTAAACTTAATTTTTTCAAAAATTTTCAAAAACAACAGGTAGCTTAAAAAACAACAGCTACCTAAATTTTTTCCGCGCTTTGAGCAGAAGAGGTGCGATCGCACCCCACCCCTTCATCAGCTATGTCACTGGGGGAGGGGTGGAGAATGATGCTTGTTGGGAAGCCAGCGACACCGGAAAAACATCTCTGGCCTCTAATCCTGGGCTCATAGAATATGTTAGCTTGAGTATTTTCGTGAAATCGTTAGAAGAACACGATCAACACGAGACACAACACAAGGTGCCAAAAAAACACCCTAGTTACTTTTGTCGTCAGAAATTTTTGTTAGTCGTTTACAGAAATGAGCTTCCTGTTTACAGGGTGGGGAAAAAGTGGATTTTTGCGATTTTTTCGCGAAATTTTGAATTTTTTTGAGCCTTTTACAAACATTTTCCTATGGAAAAAATAGACAAAAAATCCAAAAAAGGTATACATCAATTTTACCTGATAGTTGTTATTGAGAAAAACATATCCATAATCTCGGATATTAGGTGCCGCTAATGTTGCTCCTCCTGTTGTCAATGTTGTCGTATATAGTACAAAGCCATATCCATGATCAATCAATTCGAATGAGCTTGGATCTTGTGATTGGGTACACGGCTCTTGGATTTGTGTAAGAGTTGAAATTAAGTTAGTTCCTAATCGTGTCAGTGTTACTTGGCCATAATTAGTGGCTCTAAAATATAGGATTTTTGATTAAAAGTTGTTGTATAAATTACGGATTATTTGCAGGTATGGACAACGGTTTTTGCGGCCAGTTAGTGAGATTTTGGACCCAATTATGAATTCCGGTATAAAGACCTGAGATGCCACCATTCTCGGAAATTGCCGCACCATAATCATAAGATGTAACAATCTAAAAATTTATCTATAGTTCAGTTTAAAACACCTCATTTCATAGTGGGGCAAGGGTAGGGTGCCCCCCTGACCGACTCACTCAAAATCCAAAGTTAAAGGGAGGACCACCTCAAAATTCTCAAAAATTCAAATTTTTGCTTCAAAATTTCAAAAAATCGATTAAATTTTTTAAAAATTGAAAATTTGAGGTCGTCTGGACCCTTATTGTCGGGAGGGGGACGACCTCAAAAAGGTCCGCACCTCCCCTGTTTGACCATGCCTCATTTAGTAAAAGATTATTTACCTTTGGTGCTAAATTTTAACAAAAAGTGCCATTTTTGACAAAAAAATTTTTGGATCAGATGACCAAAAAAGTTACCAAATTTTCCAGATATGGTAAAAAAATTTGTTTGGATCCACCCTGGGACGCATATGTGGGAAGGCCTGTTTTTGATATCACAATGACAAAAAATTTTATTCGTATTGTAAAGTAAAAATTACCGTCGCACCACTTGCTTCAGCTCCATTCATAAACCCAAAATTAGTTCCTCCATGTATCATATAGACATTTATTGATGCATTATGTGCCGTGTACAAATGATTCAGATTATCATATACAGTTTGACTATTTACTCCTGGTACATTTCCACCCCATGCTTCAAACCAAATCACCCAATATTCCGACACTACTTTTGGGCCTAAATTAAAATTATACTTTGACTAGGATAGGGTTTACCCCACACCTCAAAATGACACGGAACCGCTTTAAATCGGTTGAAAACGGCTCGAAAACGATAAAAGACCACCATAAAATGGAGGCTTTAGGTTTAGGCCAAGTTAATTGGACCCCCTCTAGGGGTCCACTTAACGCGGTTTCACTGTATAGACCATTTTTGAAGTACCCCAAAAATCACGAAAAACAATTCGGTTCCATTTTGAGGTGGCTTTCGCCATGTAACTTTCGCCACTTTCATGTCAATAAGCCTGATTTGCAATAAATATGTATATTGACACGAACGTGGCGAAAGTTATAGTGCCTAAAATGTACCCTCCCCCCCCATTAATTAAACTTTAAATAAAATTACCTCCGTTATTATATTTGGAAATCAATGACATATGGCTGTCCATAGCCCCATCATTTCCGGGACCAAAATCAATAGTTGCGAGGGTTCCGTTAACAGCCCCACATTGTTGAGCACGGTCATTAGTTTGGTCAGCTAAATAAAAAATTTTGTATCAAATTAAAATTACATTTACTATGATACACTTTTCCCTTTTACGAAAAATAAATTTAACTTGGCTTAATCCATTTTTTCAAAAATGATCAAAATAAAAAAATCATATACAAGATATTTTTTTCATGTAGGTAGCCCCCTATTTAGGTTAAATTTCTTTTTGAAAAAATTTTAAAAATTTCCCTAACTCCCTACAAAAAATTTTAAAATGGAAATATTTGTACGAAAAGTACCGTACGAAAAGTGTTTGTACAAAAAATAACTGTACGAAAAGTCCGTGCGAACCACAATTGTACGAAAAGTTATACTGCCGGATGGGGCAGTGCCCCGCGTACTTACTATGATACAAAACCACGTCGTTTCCTAAATTACTCCAAATCAAATCCCGTAGCCATGAGGTATAGGCATGATCACATGCTCCCATTGCCCCATATTCGTTTTCAACTTGAACAATAAGAATGTTGCCACCATTTTTATACAAGTGTGGTTTTACAACTTGTAACAAAACGTTGTAATAGTTTTGGACGGCATTCGTATAATTTTGGTCTGAAGTTCGGAGTTTGATGTCCTCATATTTGAGTAGCCAATAAGGCAATCCACCAAATTCCCACTCGGCACAGATATAAGGACCAGGTCGGAGGAGAACATAAAGGTCGTTTTGTTGTGCAAGAGATAAGAAATTGGAAATGTTTAGGCCACCGGAAAAGTCGAAACTAAAATTTTTTGTAAATTTTGGGTTTGAAGAGGTATAAAATAGTAAAAAATAGTCACAAAAATTTTTTGGGTAAAAATAAATTATGAGAGCGTTTTTTGTAAGCACAGCCGCATTCCAGGACCCGTTGCACTATCGAGAGTTGGAGGGTAACCCTCGAGTTCGAGAGTGCTTTCGATTCTGCATACAGGTCTAGGGGTATGCCGGAATTCCGGTTCCGTAAAATTCAGGTAATTTTTAGGACCCCTGTTTTGGTTCCGGATTTTTTGACAGGAATTAGTTCCGAAAATGATCAAAAAATTTTGCAAAAAAGGTCAAATTTTCGGGTAAAAGACCATTTGGGCCGACAAAATTTTTTTAGGCCTCTCTGAATGGGTCTCAGACTTCGAACTTGACAGCTCATGCTTCGAGGAGCTGTAGGTGCGCACGCGCACAGTTGCGCTTACGTTCCCCCATATCGGGATAAAGAAATTGGTGTCAGGAAAGAATTTTTCATTACAAAAACCCTTACTTTCCCTGCTTAGCCTCATGCAAATTCCATGGAACATAGACTTGAATAGCATTAAACCCAAGTGCTCGAATTCTCTGTAAACGATCGTTCCACAAATCCGGATGTACCCTCATGTAATGAATCGATCCGGAAAGATACCGAAACGGTTGACCATCTTTTAAAAACTGATGGTTTGTATAGTCAACACTAAATGTCCCTCCACTGACAAATTCAAAAGCAATAAATGCAAAAAGGAGTAGTTCAAACAACTTTTTAGCCATCATCAAAAACAATCAGCAAAATGGCTGAAGTGTATAGCTCTGGGTAAGACAAAAATATTTATCAACAAATCCAACTAGATAACATCAAACTAATAATAAAAGATCGTGGTGTTTATCAAATTGTTTTCATTTTATAGCTTTGGGGAACGAATAAATAAGGATTAGGATTTAAAAGTCAGCAAAATTTTGATAACGAAATGATAATTAAACGAGCAGCGGCACGTGTTTTTCTTAATTTATTTGATATTTCACATGCATAAAAAGGGAATTTAACATACTTGTATAGAATCCAATAGAATAATTCTTCTATCATACATTAGAATCCTCTTCTAGGGCGCTCATCGTGAAATTTCAAATTTAAGTTTTTGGTGCCGAAATTTAAGAAAATTTCCACCCAAATTTAAGACAATTTAAGCAATTTTTTAAAGACCCCTAACTTGAAATTTCAAAATTTTTAATAAGGATTTTTGTCATTACACAATGATTTTCATAAAAAGATGTGCGAATTAAGGTTGTTCAGCGTGATCTAAGGAATCCAACAAGCTATCGCTTGACTCATTTTGTAATAAATTTTCAAATTCAAGTTTTCGTGTCAATGCACAGACCAGTTCAAACCTGTTCGAAACTATGGTTGGGATGGCGGGAAAGAAAGCGCCACCTGTGTATTACAACGAAATCCAAAGTTTTTAATTTTAAAAATTATTTTTCTATAAAATTTTTTTATTTGTAGAACAAAAATTTTGATCTACAAAATGGCACTTTCACTTTTTTGTTTTGCCCCTAGAAAAACTTAGAATTTGAAAAACTTCGCGCCTGATTTTCAATCAGATTTTTTGAATTTGAAATTTTAGCTTGAAAATCAGGCGGGAAGTTTTTCAATTTTTCTAAGTTTTTCTAGGGGCAAAACAAAAAAGTGAAAGTGCCATTTTTNTTTTGAAATTTCATCCCCCCCCCCCCGCGAATTTACAAACATTAAAACTATCATCGACATAGATTTTGCAATGCATCCCTTAAGTTTTTCAATTTTTCTAAGTTTTTCTAGGGGCAAAACAAAAAAGTGAAAGTGCCATTTTGTAGATCAAAATTTTTGCTCTAAAAATAAAAAAATTTTTATTGAAAATGATTTAGAAAATAATTTTTAAAATTAAAAACTTTGGATCTCGTTGTAATACACTTTCTTTCCCGCCATCCCAACCCTATTAGAGACAAAGAGTCTCGATTCGAGTTTCGAATTCGAGACATTTAGAGTCTCGAAATCATTTAGAGAAAATTAGTGGAAACTTAAAATAACTCACAAAATTGTTAAAATTTTAACATTTTTCTTAAAATGTTTAGTTCTATTGTTATGTTATTTGTGAAAGGGTTTGAAACCAAAACATCTTTTTTGACAAACATCGGATAAAAATTGGCTCTAGGACATTTCTCAACGGACTTTTCTCAACAACAAAAAAGCGGACTTTTCGGTACTACTTCGGATTAGCTGCCTCAAGTGACGGGAACCGGAAAAATTTTTTTCAAAAAAGACCCTATAGGGGTATTTTATGCGGGGTTGCGCGCATTACCGAAGCTTGAAAATGCTTTCTTCGCCATGAACTAGGGGAATTTGTAAAGAAATCCCCTTGTTTTCAAGCGTTTAAGGGGATTTCTCTATAAATTTCCCTAGTTAATGGCGAAAGAAGCATTTTCAAGCTTTGGGAATGCGCGTATTCGATTGCTCGCATAAAAATACCCCTATAGGGTCTTTTTTTGGAAAATTTAAACAATTTTCCGATTCTAGTACCCTGTCACTTGGGTCCAGGGGGCAAAAAGGTGCTATCACCCAGGGTGGCATCACTCTTTTTTCAAAAATTCAAATTTTTCATGAAACGCACGTATGTTTCAATCCATAGAAAAACGGCAAAAAGTGTGTGCCGGCATATCGGAAAAACACCTATAAATTTTCTGCCAAAAATGAGCTGTTTTACAATCTTAAAGGACCAGTCCACTTTTGAACCGAATTTTTGTTGAAAAGTGGAAAAGAAAGTTCACGTTGGGGCAACCACTTTTTGCTTTGGAAGTAAATTCCAATTCGACAACCCTGAGGAGATATTTGACATACAAAATTGCATAAAAATTTTAAACGTGTTTGAGTATTGAAGCGAAGGGATTGGCACCATTTTAAATGTACTGTAACGAATTATAAAAAAGCCATTTTTACAAAGATCTTAAAATTTTCATAAAAAGGCAATTGCAGCACTTTTTATAACTCTATGAGACGAATAAAATGACACCAAAATTATCCGATTTGAACATTGTTTTGGGTTATT
>OZJO01019169.1:0-11170 GCA_900406225.1 Acrobeloides nanus | reverse complement strand
CACTCCTAATACATTTGATAGTCGTATGTTGAGAACAAAAATTTTGTGTAATAATTTTAGGAACAATGAAAAATTTTTTTTAACTACACCGCTAAGATCAAGATCCAGGTCTGGATTTGAGTGCATGTATCCATGTACAGGGTGCGGCAGAATAAACCGGCTACATGAGAATGTTCATGATCACATATCTTTATAAGGATTTTTGATTGAGACCATAACAAAAACGAAAATTATAAACAAATTCCTTCATTTTTAGCTAAAAATAGGGATATGATCGGATGAGTCCAACTTAAAAGTAATGGAATCGCATGTAAGAATGAACAAAATAATAGATAAAATGAACATTCTCATGTGACCGGTTTATTCTGCAGTACCCTGTACCTTTTTTGAAAGAGTAGATATGTTTGTTTTAGAGCTAAAAATTAGAACAAAGTGGTATACATAAAATAAATCCAACATTTTATAGTTGACAAATAGTATATTTTTATGTAATATAGCACCATTCAAAGTGCATATAATGTTGGGGTAGATATTAGTGATCGATCCCGTCCCGTCCCGAAAATCCCGGGATTTTTGCCATCCCGTCTCGAAATTTTTGAGTGAAACTCGATCCCGTCTCGGATCCCGACCTTCTCAGGCTCAATCCCGTCCCGAGTCGGGATAAAAAACACACCCCTAAAAATACCCCTCCCTCTAAGTTTTTATACCCTTAAAATGGATTAAAAAATTATAAAAAATGGGTTAAATTTTTTTTAAAATTTTTTATCAAAATCATAGTTTAACTTAAAGAGGGGGGGGGGCGAATTTTATGGCGACCCTACATCTCGCCCAAAATCAGCTCGGCCAAACGACATCTCGCCCAAACTACAACTCGGCCAAAAGGCTCACATTCTTTTGAACTAATAATAATTTGAACTAACGCGTTTTTTGAACTAATAATTCAAAAAATGCATGCGTTTTTTGAATTATTAGTTCAAAAAACGCGTTAGTTCAAATTATTATTAGTTCAAAAGAATGTGAGCCGGCCAAAACACAACTCGCCCAAACTACAACTTGGCCAAAATACTTCTCGCTTATACCAATCGACTCTACTCGATGAGAGGAATATTAAGTTATAGTTTGAGCGAGTTGTATTTTGGCCGAGTTGTAGTTTGGCCGAGTTGTGTTTTGGCCGAGTTGTAGTTTGGGCGAGATGTCGTTTGGCCGAGTTGTAGTTTGGGCGAGTTGTATTTTGGCCGAGTTGTAGTTTGGGCGAGATGTCGTTTGGTCGAGCTGATTTTGGGCGAGATATAGGGTCGCCAATTTTATAGCAGGATCTCCGAAAAATTTTTTCCTTCCTTATTTTTTATAAAAATATCACTTTTAGGGGTAATTTTGCATGGAGAATCGATTACGCGTATTCCTGAAAATGCATGCCTGACCCTGATTCAGGGAAGAGTCAGGGTATTGAAGCGAAAATCAAACAAATTCTGGTTTTATTAGGAAAACAGTCGTTTCTAGGGTTCGGGAATGCGCGCAATCGATTCCCCGCCTAAAATTATCCTAGAAATGACGTTTTCTCGGTAAAAAACCGAATTTTTTTTATATTTTCGCTTTAATACCCTCAACCCCTTCCCTGAATCAGGGTCTGACATGTATTTTCACGGGCCCACCACTTTCGTTGTAATTTTTCATTGTAACTTTTTTGTTGTGAATTTTTGTTGTAGCTTTTTCGTTGTAAACTCTTTCGTTGTAAATTTTTTGTTGTGAAAATTTCGTTGTGATCTAATTGGTTGTGATTTTCTCGTTGTAACTAATTAGACAAAAAATTATTGGTTTACAGCATAGAATTTTTTTCTCGCTATTTTGTTATTTTGCTTATTCATGAGCACAGAGTCTAGGAATTTTTTGCACATTTTGGCTAGCCGTGATTTAACATTTATTGAGATATTTATGAATACATTCCTCTTGAAAAACATTTACATAAAACTGTCTCCTGAATAGATTCGAATTTTCGTTATACACGAGGAGATATTGACGATGCCAAAAGAGCGACATTATCATATCCAAGGCTTGCTCTTTTGATATTTTGCTTACTGGGGTTAGCTCAGGAGGATAGTGCAGTTCTACATTAAATTGACATATTATTGGCAAAGTTTTGGCTTCTTCTAAATTAATCGATTTTATAGGTGTCCCAAAAAAGGGGGATCTTTTGTGATTTTTTCGAAATTTTTCAAGTTTTTTAATTTTCACCAAAATAACCCTATAGGTTGTCTATNCTTCGGGAACGAGCACAATCGATTCCCCGGATAAATTATCTCCTATAACGGCCATTTTTAGAAAACGGTCATTCCCCCCCCCCTCCGCACTCTTCGACGAAGAGCTTCTTATGCTTTGCGAGAATTTGCAAGTGCATGGAGAACTAGAAGAAGTCGGCTTAGAGGAATACGTGGATGTCGATCAGAAATTGATCACAGGTAACATCGTCTTTCTATATTTTTTATTCCTAATCTTTTTTAACAGGTGACCCTTCTCTCTCTGGACGAAATTGTGCAAGAATGCTCTAATGTTGACAAGGATGACGCCAATGAAAATAGTGACAGCGAGGTAATGAAAATCGATGACGAAGAAGTAGAAGTGTAAGAGCCAGCCTGAAAGCTCAAAACGCTATGAGAATCGTCCGTCAATATATGGAAAAGAGCTTCGACAATCTCGTCTTTCTTAGCTTCAGCAATGGGTTGGGCGATGCCGGAGCCTGGAACTCAGCAAAAAATTGAAGCAAAATCTATTATTACAAATTGTGCAAGGATGCTCTGATGCCTACAAGGATAGAGCCAATGAAAACAGTGGTAGCGAGGTGTTGAAATCGATACCGGGAAAGCAGAAGTGGAGGAGCCAGCCTTCACCATCCTAGACGCTCAAAGCGTGATGAGAATCGTCCGTCAATATGTGGAAAAGAACTTCGACAATCCCGTCTTATTTAGCTTCAGCGATGGATTGGGCGATGCCTTGAGCCTGGAACGCAGCAAAAAATTGAAGCAAAATCTATTATTACAAATTGTGCAAGGATGCTCTGATGCCTACAAGGATAGAGCCAATGAAAACAGTGGTAGCGAGGTGTTGAAATCGATACCGGGAAAGCAGAAGTGGAGGAGCCAGCCTTCACCATCCTAGACGCTCAAAGCGTGATGAGAATCGTCCGTCAATATGTGGAAAAGAACTTCGACAATCCCGTCTTATTTAGCTTCAGCGATGGATTGGGCGATGCCTTGAGCCTGGAACGCAGCAAGAAAATGAAGCATTCTACTATCACAAATTCTTTTCTTCTGTTTGTTGAATATTTTACTTGTTATTGTTTCAATAAAGTTGTTCAATTTGGTCCAAACTTGCTTTGTGTAATGACAGAGTTCTTAGTAACAATCTCGACATAGTCCCCCCACAGGTCCCGATACACGAGAAAATCTCGATTGAGTGCCCCCTAGGATCAGCCCCTGTGGGGACACTAAATCGAGGTTCAACACTACCTGCCAAAATAGGCAACATCAAATATTCACTAAATTCAGCATCTATAATTATCATATCAATTAATGGAAAATTGGCATATTCCTTGAGAAATTTTTTGAACTCCATTTGAGGAAACTTAGTATTGTAGTATCCTCCACCTTTTGCTAAAAAAGATGTTTATCTTCATAACACTAAGCGAAAATGATTACGATCGAGTTTATGAATATCATTGCCAGTCCCACCGACAGCTGCATGTATAAATTTTCCACCTAGGTCTTTTTCATACAAGTCCTGATTGGTTGCGTTGTCGGGATCAACTCCAATAAAAGAACAAGTGGGGTGTAATTTTTTCAGGGATTTTTCAGCTTCTACGTCATTGCCGATACCTAAAAAAATTTGAAATGAGACTAATAACATTGAAACTACCTAAGGTGATAACATTGCAAGTTGTTTGGTTTATTAGAGGTTTGAGATAGACTTTATTCTCTTCTCTATTTTGTAATATATATGGATCCAGCTTTTTCAACCACTTTTTAGCACAATTCTAAAAGCTTTGATTAGTAATGTACTTTAATTGAAAAGTTGAAAAAATGGATAATTTTCAAAAAATTTTCGGAGTCGGGAAAACATTTTGGGCTATCAAGGGAAAAAATTTAAATTGTTCAAGATCGGTTGCTCATTCCCATCTCCCTCTTCTGTCTGATCCCCTTCCCAACCAAACATGGAATCTAGTCTATCTTTTTCCTCCCCTTTTATTAAAACCACTAACATGGAAAGCAGCAGCATAAACATTCCATTTATGATCATGAGCGGACACATTCGGCTTATTTTGAGTCCATGATAACAACAATTTCATATAAATACAATCATATATAGTGTCTATTTCACGCATAGTCTTTTTTGTACATAAATCTTGTGATAGTTGTCTATTCGAATATTTAATAGAGCCCTATAAAATCAACTATTGGGTTGTACAGAAAGTGATTGCGCTTTTGTCTGAAAACATAAAAAAGGATATATCGGGCTCCAGAAATCCGTTTTCGACAATAATGTTCTTCAGGAAAGAGTGCGTACTGAATACAATCTTATCAGCCTTTTAGAACGTAATTCATGTTTTCGTGTCAATATCGAGACTTTTTCAAAAACCGCCACTAATTCGTTTGGAAATTTTTGACTTCACTAATTTATCACTAATAACATCACTAATTGCGTTCAGACGCGTTCGGACACATCACTAATAGGCGTTCGAACGCGTTCAGAAACGTACTGACGCGTTCGGAAACGTTCGGACGAGCGCCCGAACGCATCCGAACGTTTCTGAACGCGCCCGAACGCCGATTAGTGATGTTTCCGAACGCGTCTGAACGCAATTAGTGAAGTTATTAGGGTGCTCGTTAGTCGTTGTCACGCCTTATTGAGCTCGACAACGTTTCACAGCTCATTTAACAGTGTTTTTTAGGCGTGACAACGACTAACGAGCACTTAGTGAACTAAAGTCCGTTCAGGAGCCGTCCGAACGTATTAGTGGCGGCCCTCAAAATTGTAAGCTTATTTTAAACTGCTGATCCTCTAATCTAATGAAAACGTTTGTCTGTTCGCAACGTTTTTAACAATTTCTTTTTATTCTTCTTAGGGTTTTCCACTAATTCGTTCGAAAATTTTTGACTTCACTAATTTATCACTAATAACATCACTAATTGCGTTCAGACGCGTTCGGAAACGTTCTGACGCGTTTGGAAATGTTCGGACGAGCGCCCGAACGCATCCGAACGTTTCTGAATGCGTCCGAACGCAATTAGTGAACTAAAGTCCGTTCGGGAGCCGTCCGAACGTATTAGTGGCGGCCCTTAGGCCCGCCACTAGCTGACGCTAGTAGTGTTGTAACGTCGTAATGGCATTTTTCAAACCGTCGTAATTCAGCTTTGCCTTATCAGTTTTCGGGGATCTTGGTGTCATTTTTGTAGAACTAGATCTCCTGCAATGCTTGCGTCAGGTTTTCCCGTCGCACTAAGCATTTTAAGTCGTCGTAATGGGTTCCTACGACGACGACATAAAATTTTTTTTCAAAAAAAATTCAAAAATCGTCGTCGTAGAAACTCATTACTACGACTTAAAATGCTTAGTGCGACGGGAAAACTTGACGCAAGCAATGCAGGAGATCTAGTTCTACAAAAATGACACCAAGATCCCCGAAAACGGATAAGGCAAAGCTGAATTACGACGGTTTGAAAAATGCCATTACAACGTTACAACGCTGTTAGCGTCAGCTAGTGGAGGGCATTAGAGCTGAAAACTCGAACTGTCTCAATTATGCGAATTTCAAAAGACTATATAAGGACGTGAACTTCGAACGAAACTTAAAAAAAAATACCAACAACAGTCAACACTTACATTCCTATTCAATCCACTACTACTAAAAAATATTACACATATAAGTATGTTGACTAATAAAAATACTAGCAAATATTTAGTCCAGAAGCCAGCAAAAATTCTCTCGTTATTTTTATTCATCATTAAAAGAATTTCCTTATATAAAATATACCTAATTTAATCTATTTTCTAAAATAAAATGTAAGCTCTCTTTCATGAAGAGATTCCACGCTTGGCCTAGTGGCTAGAACGCTGGCCATTCATGTTATTGGCGCGGGTTCAATCCCACCAGGGTCAGAATTTTTATTTTAGCGAATCAAAAAAGTTATAAAAGCAAAACCCCTTAAAATTACATGAAAAATTTTTGCCTAACAGTAGTTTTTGGAGAAAAAATTCCTGCGCGGTATATGTGCCAAAATCGACATATTTTAAATTTTGGTCTCAATACGACGAAATAGGCAGGCCCCTCTCCCTTGTGCATCTATGCATTAGGCCATGCACGCCAATATTTTTGGAACTTCGCCATGAAACAGAGTTTACCCTGAATCAGAGTCAATTTCTACTTATTCAGGGTCAATTTCTAACACGAAATTTATTTGTACATGGTGAACAAAAAGTTGGGAGCTACTATACAATAGGGGGGAGGGCACGTGAAAAATTTTTCTGAAAATGACACCTTTAGGGGTAAAAAAAATGCGGAGAATCCAAATTTGACAATTTTAAAGCGAAAAAACTTTTTCCTGATTCAGGGAAGGCCTGGGTATTGAAGCCTGGGGCCTAAGGCCTAAGCCAAAGGTTTCAGCCTAAGGCCTAATCCTGAGACCTAAGCCTGAGGCCTAAGCCTGAGGTCTAAGCCCATTATGTGTTTTGACTATTATGCATTTTGATGCACATTCCCCCCCCCCCCCCCCACAGCTACGTCATTGGGGGCACCCTCGAAATTTACCCTGAATCAGGGTCAATTCCTAAAATAAACTGATCCTTCATGAATTCAAATATGCCAGAGCTTTTTGATCACCATACCAAAAAAATCACTCCTAATACATTTGATAGTCGTATGTTGAGAACAAAAATTTCGTGTAATAATTTTAGGAACAATGAAAAATTTTATTTAACTACATCGCTCAGATCAAGACCCAGGTCTGGATTTGGGTGCATGTATTCATGCACAGGGTGTGGCAGAATAAACCGGCCACATGAGAATGTTCATGATCACACATAGTTATAAGGATTTTTTATTGAAACCATAACAAAACGAAAATTATAAACAAATTCCTTCATTTTTAGCTAGAAATAGGGATATGATTGGATGAATCCAACTTAAAATTAATGGAATCGCATGTAAGAATGAACAAAATAATAGATAAAATGAACATTCTCATGTGACCGGTTTATTCTGCCGCACCCTGTACCTTTTTTGAAAGAGTGGATATGTTTGTTTTAGAGCTAAAAATTAGAACAAAGTGGTATACATGAAATAAATCCAACATTTTATAGTTATGAAATTCTATTATTATGACAAATAGTATATTTTTATGTAATATAGCACTATTCAAAGGGCATATAATGTTGGAATAGATATATTAAAGGGAAAGGGCGCAGGGCATATCTTAAAGGACCAGTCCAGTCAGTTACAACCAAATGAAAAAATGATATATTCGGAAAGATCATGAAAAATGGCGCATTTTTTGTTTTTACGGCATGCTCTGAATCGTTGTAGTTTTCGAGATAATTGCGTTTGAAATTTTGAATTTGTTACAAGTTCTTCGTTGTAATACACAAACATTTTTGAATTTGTTGCGGAAAAATTGATTTTTGCATCAATTTTTTAAATTTTCATAAAATGAACATTGTAGCAATTTTTATAGCTAAATGAGACGAACAAAATGACACCAAAATTATCCAATTTGAACATTGTTTTGGGCTATTGAAACGAAAACATGAATCAGAATTTTCGTTTCACTAACCCAAAACAATGTTCAAATTAGATAATTTTGGTGTCATTTTGTTCGTCTCATTTAGATATAAAAAATTGCTACAATGTTCATTTTATGAAAATTTAAAAATTGATGCAAAAATCGATTTTTCCGCAAAAAAATTCAAAAAAGTTTGTGTATTACATCGAAGAACTTGTAACAAATTCAAAATTTCAAACGCAATTATCTCGAAGCCGTTAACGATTCAGAACATGCCGTAAAAACAAAAAATGCGCCATTTTTCATGATCTTTCCGAATATATCATTTTTTCATTTGGTTGTAACTGATTGGACTGGTCCTTTAAGGCAAAAAAAACAGATTTTCAGATAAAAAATCCTGTTTTTCATGCAAAAACACAAAATTACACCTAAAAATGATTTTGTTGGGATTAAAACTTATAACCCCTAATTTTGACGCAATTTTTTTCATTTTTTGACCCCCGGAAAATTTTTTCAGAATTTTTCGATGCGCGCAATCGATTTCTCGTGCCCGAAAACCCCCGAGTACCAAAAATCAGCCAATTTTGAGAAAAAATTTTTTTTTCGAGATCGGGCCTCGATCTGTACCCCCCTTTAAAAAATTTCATATGTTGTAGCTGATCCTAAAATTCAGCTGATTCTGAATCTGCTAGCCGAAACATCAATCTTGATTCAGGATCGGCTAGCCAAGAATTTCTGAATTTCTAAAAAGCGTTTTTGACGAATTTTTGAGTTTTCTAAAAAGGTGATCTTTAACAGGGTTCTCATCTGTCCTTATTTTTTACCCATGTCCTTATTTTTATTTTTTACCAAAAATCCAAATTTTACATTTTTTTCTTCAAAATTTCCTCTTTTTTATATCAAAATTGCCAATTTTTCATCAAAAATAATAATTTTCTTAAAATTTTCAGCATAAAACAAGCATTTTCAACAAAAAAAATTTGCCTGCACTGGCTTTTTAGACAAAATTTTAAAAATGTTAAGAAAAATGAGATTTTTTGCCTAGCTCCCCCCAAAACTTTTTCCTTGACACGCCTCTGCCCTATAATTTTGATCAAAATTTTTAAAATTAAAAAAATCCTAATGGTCCCTATGATTTTTCACAATTTTCCATTTTTTTCATCGTAATTTTCTGAGCATTTTCAGCTTAAAAACAAGAATATTCAAAAAAAGTCGCCTGAAGCGCTGTTTTTTAATGAGGATATTCACCAAAAACTTTTGAAACAAAAAATGCACAATGAGGAACCATAATTTTGAAGCCGACCCAAAAATTACCCCACCTAATTTTTTGGATATGGTACTGGTCCTTATTTATAACCCCAAATCTTATTTTTTTTAGTCCACTGTCCTTATTTTTGAAAAATTTCGATGAGAACCCTGATCTTTAATGCATTTAAAAAATCATATTTAATATTTAATTGATATGTGTTAGATGGCATGTGTGTTTATTGTTGAAAGTTAGTATGAATGTTGTGTGTTTTATGTTTGCGTGTGTGATTGTTGTATATGTATTGGAGGTTGTTATGTTGAATCTTTAAATTTTGATTGTTTATAAAGTTTTTCCATAGGGCCGGAAAACCGCCCGATAAGGCTATTTTCCGTCTAGTTTTTAATAATTTCTTCTATAGATAAATTGTTCGGTCAAGAAATGAAGGGAATTATTAACAGAAACAACCATGATCCACCACAACAATTTAAACAACGAGTATTAGTAGAAAATTTGCCACCAGCTGATAATCAAGAAGTTGGAATTACATTTGGTACTACTTTGTATGGTCAGTGGTATGCCTTGGTGGTAATATGGTCAGTGGGAAGGTTTGATGAGGTAGTTATAGCTTTATTTTAACTTATTGAACAACCTCATATACAGTAGCGAAAAAAAACTTGATCGCCCCCCTAAAGCCCCCCCCCCCTCTAAGGGGGGGGCGATCAAGTTTTTTTCCCGCTACTGTATCATTACAAAATTAGAGACAAAATAGAAGATTATAATTTTCAGATTAATCGCCACACAATTTATATGTATACAGACGAGGATTATTTTGACAGAACATTGCCAGTTGAAGAAAAGCCTAAGTCCACATTTATCGAAAAAGAGACAAAGGTGTTTTATGAAAGAGATTATTTAAAAACCAAACGTTATTTTGAAGAAAAAATATTGGAATTAGAAAAAAACACACATAATATGTATTATTTTTTAAGTAAAAATCTACAGGTCTGACAATGAGCTCTAAAAGCAATCAGAATGATATTTTATAAAATAGTGTTCGATCCCTTGATCATAGCCAGGACTAGGGTTGGGATTGACCGGCAATTTTTCAACTTGACTTGACTAGAATATAAATTTTTCAAAAATTCTTGACTTGACAATATAAGATTGTCAACTTAAAATAAATGGCTGTACTTGATTTTTAAAAATTCATCAAAAAACATGAAAAATACGAAAAAAACACGAAAATTTTCGAACAATCACCAAAAAATTTCAAAAATTTTTCTTGACTTGGTTTGGCTGGACAAAAAATTTTACATATCAACTTGACTTGACTTGACGCAAACACCCATGTCAATTCAAGTCATCTCAAGTTAGTCGTGTCAAGTCCCAACCAGAGGTGGAGCATAATATGAATTACGCGTTTTTTGACCAATTTCATAATTACGAATTTTGAAAATTTCAAGTTACTTAATTACGAAAAATTACTTTTTTAACGTATTTTTGTCAATCGTTTCAATAAACACATTTTTATTGACGATCAGGTTTATGTAAACTGTTGTAACCGATTAAAACTTCGTTGCAACAACTTTCAGCTTGCATGGACGTTGCAACCGGTTACAACGAGATAGCATGGGCTAGCCGAGTCCCTTAGCGTTGATTTACATTGTCTGTTAGCGTTGATTTATGGAGTTGGCATTTGTTTTCGAAGATTCTGAAATATTATTATTGGGTTGTTCTAAAAGTTTTTCACTTCCCAATCAATTTTTGAGATACCTGTTTCTACAATTTTTGAACGCATAAACACCTTAATTTTGTTTCAAAATTGTTTCATTTCTTTGAAATTGTTCTTATTTTTATGAAATATATTACTATCTTAAAATCAATAGATTCACATTTTTTAGTATGACTAAACGGCTATTTACAAAGCGTTCTCCTTATTGGGAATATTCAAAGAGTATTCTAGAGAATATGCAAAATGTATTTTGTGTCAAAGTCGCCCCTTAAACGAAAGATTAGTCCGTCTACCAAAAGATTCCTCTACAAGTTTGCTAGCAAATCACTTAAAGGACCAGTCCACTTTTGAACCGAATTTTTGTTGAAAAGTGGAAAAGAAAGTTCACGTTGGGGCAACCACTTTTTGCTTTGGAAGTAA
>OZJO01019156.1:0-18524 GCA_900406225.1 Acrobeloides nanus | reverse complement strand
ACGCAGCCTAAACATTTTCGACATAATTTTCAATTTTTATCGATAACTGTTCCTAAAATTTTTATTTTTTCCCTTTTATCCCATCTACGTGTCTGATTTATTGAATTTTTTTAGAAAAACGCACTTTCAGCACATGTATATCAATTTTTAACTTATACTAAAATGAAACATCTATTTCATCATTAGAAAAAGTATGTAAAAAACAAACATGTTTATTAAAAAACGATTAAATAGAACGTGCGAAAACCGATGCAAATGAGAAAAAGTTTTCGACACCGATCGAAAAAAATATGATTAAAATCCATTGGAAAATCAATCCCTATCCTTAGCTATGGATAAAAAGCTAAGAATAGTTAGTCTTAGCTAAGGATAACTTTATCCTTATCTTTATTCATACGGATTGTTGACATGAATTTTTCTATCCTTAGCTAAGGATATTTATCCTTATCTTTAGCTAGAGATTATCGTTAGCATTATTCATACCAGCTCTGGCGGTCCCTACCTATAGGATCATGTTTAAAAATTTTAAGAAAAAAATTTTTCCTATCACCGACGGGACGTGCACCCCTCCCTTTAAGGTTAAAAAAGGTTTAAAAAAATTAAATTATTTTAAGACAATAATCTGGTCAGATGGTGAATATAGAAAGATCTACATGTGTAACTTGACTAAAATTTTACAATTTCCAAAAATGATTGCTTATGATGACAATAGCAATCACGATTTTCTTGTTGAAGGTAACATTGGATATCCAAATGGTTTAGCTGTTGACTGGATCCATGGATTACTGTTTTGGACCGATTGGAATTTGGGAACGGTGAGCCTAAACTAGAAAAACCTTTATTTGTACTCAGCTTTCCAATGTTCGTTAAAAATAAGGGTATTCAGTATCACCGGAGCCAAATTTGGGAGGGAAGGGAATTTCACAATGGATCAAAATAAAAAAAAGAACTTGGGCGATATTTTAAAATGGTTCAAGACACTCGATTCAGCTCATCGAGAAGAGTAAAACTAGATCCATATTATACATAGCGGCTACAGAATTCCATGGCAGTGGTAGTGTGACAAATTTGCAGTGTAGTCGAGGGTTCAAATCCTATGAAAATTTTTTCATATCTCTATTTTGGTCTCTAAAACACTTTACAACCATTTTTTGGCCAGAAAATAATTGCTGGAGCTGTATAGTAAGGTAAGTTTAACAAAGTTAAATTATTACTATACAGCTCTACCAAGTGTTGAATAGCCAAAAAATGGTTGCAAAGTGTTTTAGAGACCAAAATGGAGATATGCAAAAATTCTCATGGAATTTGGACAATTTTATATACGGTCTGGGATTCGAACCCCCTATAAATTGCAAATTTGTCACACTACCACTCGGCTATATCGTGGTTTGGGGAAGTTTTGGAATTTTTCTCAAAAATTTAAAAGCCAATTTCTGTAACTTTCGACCCTTGCGTTAAGGCCAAGGGCACAATATGCAAAAGGTCTCCCGATCAACCTGAAAATGTTATAAACTATAGTTTTCAGTTATTCTGAACACATTTATGCTAAAATTTTCATGAGTCTCATTTTCGGATGTCGATATTCTGCTACCGACCATGATTTCCGTATTCACGTCAGTTTCTAAAAATTCCAAAGCCTCTATCTCGCGTTCCCTCAAGGCTAGCATCATGATCTTGGGGTCATTGAATAGCTGGTGATGTGTACTACAACTTTCATTTTTACCACGAGTGTCCGTTTTCAACAAGAAAAAAAGTTTAGACATGAAAACTGAAAATTTCTCGAAAATTTTTACCCCCTTTTTTTGCTTGTTCGTCTCCTATCTCAGTCCATTTACAAGATTTCTGGCCTCTCAAAGTGGTTTCTAAAACTACATATTATGAACTTTAAAATAAGCCATCGCTCATGGGAAATGGATCAGGCGAAGCCGAGAAAATCGACTCAGAAGTTGGCGAAATTGACCTTTTCAAAGGGGAGGGGGTCAACTTTGCAGCAGCACTTCAGAAAAAATTTTTTTTTGCATTTTTGCAAAAATGACTTTCCTAGGGGTAATTTTATGCGAAAAATCGATTGCGCGCATTCCCGAAGCGTGAAAACGCTTCCTTGACCCTGATTCAGGGAAGGTGGTAGGTGTATTGAAGCGAAAATCGAAAAATTTTCAGATTTTTATGAGAAAACCGTCGATTCTTAGGTTTTTCTAGGCGGGGAATCGGTTGCGCGCACTCCCGAACCGTTAAAACGCTTCCTTGACCCTGATTCAGGGAAGGTGGTGGGTGTATTGAAGCGAAAATCAAATTTTGGTTTTTTTCTCAAGAATCAGGATCATGGAAGCGTTTTCATGCTTCGGGAATGCGCGCAATCGATTTTCGCATAAAATTACCCCTAGAAAAGTCATTTTTGGCACAAATTCAAAAAATTTTTTTCGAAAGTGTTGCTCAAAGTTTATCCTCTTCAAAGAGAGGTAATTCCCGGAACTTTTTACCAAGTAAGGTTTTTCTTCATGAAATTGATGTCCCATACCGTTTTTCGACGTGCTGAACACGAATCTGACGTCAATTTTGTGGTTTGACTATGTTTGGAATTAGTTCCGGGGTTTTCCTTCATTTTTATTTTTAAAGAACTTTCTTATGAGAAATCGATTTAATACAGGGTGGCCAAACAAACCGCACTTTTGCGATTTTTCGAGCAATTTTTTGCCAAAAAAAATTTTTTTAAATTTTTTTCAAAATGACCATGTGGGGGGTTTTCTATGCGAGGAATCGTTTGCGCGCATTGAAAAATCTTCAAATGCTTCCTTGACCATGAAATCGTTAAAAAAAAACCAGAATTTTTCATTTTTTTTCAAATTTTTAACGATTTCATGGTTAAGGAAGCGTTTTGAAGATTTTTCAATGCGCGCAAACGATTCCTTGCATAGAAAAACCCCCAAAGTATCATTTTGAAAAAAATTTAAAAAAATTTTTTTTGGCAAAAAATTGCTCAAAAAATCACAAAAGTGCGGTTTTTTTGGCCACCCTGTAGCATAATACACAGTTTTGATTTATTATCGATTGTGTCTTCATGTATTGTTTAAACAGATATGACATTAATGTTAATAAAAATTGCAAAAAATTTACTAATTTAAAAAAGGTCGACCCTAAAAGGTACACTGGACTTGACATAGAATACTTCAAACATAGTCTTCGCGTAACATTAACATTAGATTCGTGTTCAGCATGGTCAAAAACGATAGAAAACATCAACTTTATCAAGAAAGACTTTGTTACAGAAAAAAGTCAAAAATTGATCATCCAAGGTACCCTAAACCCCGGAACTAAATTTGATTTTCGCTTCAATACACCCACCACCTTCTCTGAATCAGGGTCAAGGAAGCGCTTTCACGGTTCGGGAGTGCGCGCAATCGATTCCCCGCCTAGAAAAACCTAAGAATCGACGGTTTTCTCATAAAAATCCGAAAATTGTTCGATTTTCGCTTCAATACACCTACCACCTTCCCTGAATCAGGGTCAAGGAAGCGTTTTCACGGTTCGGGAGTGCGCGCAATCGATTCCCCGCCTAGAAAAACCTAAGAATAGACGGTTTTCTCATAAAAATCCGAAAATTGTTCGATTTTCGCTTCAATACACCCACCACCTTCCCTGAATCAGGGTCAAGGAAGCGTTTTCACGCTTCGGGAATGCGCGCAATCGATTTTTTGCATAAAATTACCCCTAGGAAAGTCATTTTTGCAAAAATTCAAAAAAAAATTTTTTCGGAAATGCTGCTGCAAAGTTGACCCCCTCCCCTTTGAGAAGGTCAATTTCGCCAACTTCTGAGTCGATTTTCTCGGCTTCACCTGATCCATTTCCCATGAGTGATGGCTTATTTTAAAGTTCATAATATGTAGTTTTAGAAACCACTTTGAGAGGCCAGAAATCTTGTAAATGGACTGATATAGGAGACGAACAAGCAAAAAAAGGGGGTAAAAATTTTCGAGAAATTTTCAGTTTTCATGTCTAAACTTTTTTTCTTGTTGAAAACGGACACTCGTGGTAAAAATGAAAGTTGTAGTACACATCACCATCTATTCAATGACCCCAAGATAATGATGCTAGCCTTGAGGGAACGCGAGATAGAGGCTTTGAAATTTTTAGAAACTGACGTGAATACGGAAATCATGGTCGGTAGCAGGATATCGACATCCGAAAATGAGACTCATGGAAATTTTAGCATAAATGTGTTCAGAATAACTGAAAACTATAGTTTATAACATTTTCAGGTTAATCGAGAGACCTTTTGCATATTGTGCCCTTGGCCTTAACGCAAGGGTCGAAAGTTACAGAAATTGGCTTTTAATTTTCTGAGCATTTTCAGCATAAAAACGACCATTTAAAAAAATTTCGCGTTTGTGGCGCTGTTTTTTAGCTAAAACTTCAAGAGTTCGACAAAAAATTTTCGAAAAACAGGGGGACCAAGACGATTTTTGGGGAAAATTTGTAAAAAAATCATAAGGGGACTCGTATGTTTTTGGGAAATTTTTTCTGGGTGCGCAATTGATGGTTAGTAAAGCTTTGTTTTTAGTTACCGTAGAGGAAACACCGAGAAAACCATCGAAAAGATTTTGTACAATGTGTTTATTGCCCCTCTCTTCGCAACGATCTCTACAATCTCCATGTTGATTTTCTATGTAGCCCATATATTCACAGCTTCGATTGCCGCCTTTCTGATGACCATGTACTTTTCAAATCACAACTTTTCGAATGCTACTAAATTCAATTTATCTATTAGTAAATTTTGCTGCCAGGTTAATGAGCTCGTTTTTTCTAGTCTTTTCATCGTGTGCCGTCATGATAATGTCGAAAGTGATGCGTCCAGTTGGATCCACGTCACTTGCTTGGTGTACCGGATTGTCAAATTTCATGACCGCCTTGTTTTTATGGAACCTTAATTTCACAACTTTTTGGATTTGTATTCTGAGCAGTCTGAGTGCATCAATTGCCGCGATAATCTATTGGCTTTTTCTGGAACCCGAACAACGATCAGTCGTCATTCTAGCCATTGATTCCTATTCGAAAGCTGCTCGCCCTATGAAGAAGGGAACTCCAAAATAGTTTTATTTGCTCGTTTTTAATCGTATATTAATATTGTAATTTTATATTTTTTAAATAAATTTGTTACTTGTACAACTTCTATAAATTCAGGGTGACCTTATATTTATGCGGAGCAGTGTATGTGTGTTTTATTACCAGTAATAAAAACAAAAAATTTATTCTAATAAAACTATATAAACATAAGAAAACAATCGATTCTAAACCATTTCTTTATTGCTTCTTCAACCAAATTCTTAAATGCGGCGACATTCGAGTTGAGCTCCTTTGTAAGCGATCCAGGAGAAATATCCAGTGAGGCACGTGTAGACGAAAAACACAAGAGTCAGGATCCAGTAGTAGGTCATCCAAGCTTCATTATGAGGATAAACTTTTGTTGTACCTTTATAATATGGATACGCAGTGCGAACGAAGAACATGGTGATAATTATCAGACCGAGCAGAGTTTGTGACGCCTAAATGAGCAATTTTTAGTCAACTAGTTTACAAACACCTAAATTGAGGAAATTGTTTGATTTCAAGCTTTTTTTATTCTTTTAAGCTAAGGCCAGATGAGACTAAAATTAATAAAGAACCACTCCAAAATTTTAGTAATTCACTAACAATCAATAAAACTTACCCCTATGATCATATACAGTACATATGGAACAGGATTCTTGCAACACGATCCCAAAATGAGAGCTAATCCACCCAAAATAGCCATTGTAAACGATATGCCAAAGCTTGCACGAAACATTTTGCCATCCTTGGTGCTGCAGTCGTCTATGGAAAGACATTTCAAATGACAGTCATCTTCGAAACATGGCGGCACAACAATAGGTGTGATGAGCAAAACAGCACAGATAAGCAAGAAAATTCCTGCTATCAAAGCAGCTTTCTAAAGGAATGATCAGAGAAAACGCAAACGTAAAAAAGTCTTACCTTGGTACTAATGCGGATCAAACAGAAGCATCGAATTGTTTTGCGGACGACTTTCACTTCGTCACCGAAAGAAGAGTTTTCAGATTGTTTTTCCATAATTCTCTTTTGGAAATTGACAAAACTGGTATATGGTAACTCTAAAAAATTAAATGTTGAATCAGCGGCGCATTTTAGGAGAAAAAATCAGCATTTATGTTTTTTTAGTGGCAAAATTTTAATAACTAGCCATAAAATTTTTTGATTACTTTTTTCTGGAAAAAATGGCAGAACTTTGTTCTCTGACACCTATTCTAGCGATTGCAAAAAGAATTATCGAAAAAGCTGGCTCCGATAAAATTTTTGTAGGCTTGCTAAAAAATATGGCCGTTCCCCGTTATAGCCTATGATGTCACAATTAGTGCAGCGTGAAACATAAGTGAACTTTGTGTCATTGACACTTCAATTTTTATTGAAAAAAGTTGCGAGCCATGGAACTGGATGGAGAACCAATTGAGTTTGTTAAGAAGTATGTTTATTTAGGCCAACTCATCACTGCCGACCACAAAATCGACGGTGAACTCTAGAGAAGACGATCTGCTGCCTGGCTCAGCTTCAAAAATCTCCAAGACGTACTCAAAGAAGTTCAAGATCCAAAGACCCGAGCCCACTTGTTCAACTTCACCGTTCTTCCTGCTCTCAGCTATGGAAGTGAGACGTGGACACTCCGAAACTCCGACGCAAAGAAGCTCCAGACAACGCAACGGGCCATGGAACGCAAAATTCTCGGTGTTCGACTCATCGACAAAGTCAAGTCCAACGAGATTCGCAAACAGACGATGTTCAAGGACGCAGCCCAGGATGCACGGGAACGCAAGCCCTACGATCTCAAGCGACCTCTTGGACGACCACCATACTGATGGAGACGAGAAATGGAATAAGCCATTGGTCCAAACTGGCACAACATTGCCAGAAATCGAGAAGAATACAGAAGGCGGCAAGGATCTGCATCAAATCAATGGTTGAACCGGATCTTCAAGTATCAGGTTGTCTGGTTTTCTATCGAACTTATCAAAGAGCAAAAACTTAGTGAAAAACCCTTTTGCTGAATCCGAATCATCAAAAGGGTCTTTTCACTAAGTTTTGCTCTTTGATAAGTCTTTGATAAGAAACCCAGACAAAGAAATTTTTGCGTTTTCATCGTTTCCAATTTTGCATTTCTAATTTTACTAGAGCCATCTCTTGTTTGACTATAACTGAGCATAGCCTGTAGACTATAAATTATATCAATCAACTGAAGACGGAATGGAAGAATTGGTTGAACGTTTAAATGAACTGAAAAGCCGAGGAGAAATAGACATCAGCTTAAATATTCGGAACTACTTGGGTATTGATGACCAATTGTCAACAGCCGAAATGGAAATCGATGGAGCCGGGTCGTCGCATACAGAATTGGAACCAGAACTGTTGCATGCCAAAATGGAGTCGTTTACATCCTATTTTATGGAACACGATCCGCTCCTCGACGACGTAGTTTTGCCGGAAGAACAATCTGAGTATTATCTTGGAAACCTATAGATGTTACCAAAAAATTCTTTTTAATAAAGAAGCTGGCTTCGCTGGGATCGAACGTACAAAAATGGGTTGATGTTGTCGTTCTAGAGAGGGCGCTTCCTATCCACTGGACTATCGACCCACTGTCAGCTTGTGATCTAAGCATCCATATTCCATATCTCTTTCGTCTAGCAGCTCCTTTACTTCTTTTTATATTTCTTAATCATTATTTTAATTTAAATTTGATTTATTCAAGACTTTTTAGAGAGATGAATTCGAACAAGACTACCTTTCAATGCCAATTAGCCCACGGAAGTCCTACTGTAACGATCCAGGATTTTTCTAGCCTGCGGGAAATGTATAAGAAAATTGCAGAGCGCTTCAATGAAATTCATGCGGAAGACATCCTGTTTTGTACGCTGAACACGTATTCGGTTAATATGGATCATCTTGCTACCACGAATTTGGGTCTTGAAGACTTAATCTTAGCTCATATCAAGGGAAAGACCAAGCAAGTCAAGTTCATCAAAACGAAAAAGTAAGTGCGATTTTTACAAGTACGAATTCCGGACTTGACGTCGAAAATTTTAGATTCCGAAGAATTTTAATCAAAAATACTTATTTTTGACTAAAAATTGTATTTTAGGATATTTTTTACCCAAAAATTCATTATTTTAGCTTTTTAACCATATAGCATTTGCTTTTTCTGAGGCATAATTGCCTTTTTTTCAAAAATTTTAGATGGCAACCCTGATTGAGTTTACAACTTTTAGACTGATTGGGATTACGTTAATGGTCAACCAAGCTGGAAAAATTATAATCAAGTCCATTCGAAAGGATAGTGAAGTGCCACCGATTCCTGAACTCCAGCCGGGTGACTGCGTTGCGACAATCAATGGAGAATCTGTGGTAGGAATTGAGCGAGCATGGGAAGCAGCTAACTTACTTCGCAAAGTACCAATTGGAAAAGCGTAAGTTTTTTTTGCTACGCACACTCTTTGCTATGCTATTTTTTAGTATAACTATGACGCTGGTTGAACCGTTGAAGAGTGGCTTTTCGTTCATCGCACCGCGAAATCCAGTTATGATGCAGAAAATTCCAATTGATGGGTCCCAGACACTTCGATTGAGAAGTGATGGTGTTGCCGAATTACAGGTAAGCTTTATAATCATATTTAACTAGTTGAAACAGTAATTTTACATGGGTTTGTTAAAGTAGATGAAAGGATTGTAAGAAATATAATTCGCACTTTTCGGGCACCCTTGACCCCACGCATGTTTCCATATCAGTGAATTTGAAAATTTTTCAGGAATATGGCTGTTTTTTGACCTTGTTCCACTGGTTGAATTTTTAGGAAGCTCCGAATAAGAAAATCATTAATCGCATGAATGAACTGTTCGATTCGTACTTGGCACGACTATCCAAAGTGTGCGAAAAGTTGAGACGACCACTTTTTCGATTGAAAAGTGTTTCTTACATTGCTAATAACACGTTATGATCGAAATCAGCAGTTTTTATAAGCGAACAATTTTTTCGTCTTCTCAAAATTTGTCTAAGTCCTCAAAAATCGAGTTTTTGAGGGTATGAGAAAAATTGGCATAATTCTGAGAAATCTCAAAGAAATTTTATTCGGTCTTTTTAAAAAATATTCTACAGATTTCGATCTTTAATTCTGCGTATAATTTTTTTCACAAAACATTCATTTCGAATTTTTATATAATTTTCAATTCTTATATATTTCCCAACTTTAAACGAATAGAACTCTTCGTAGACCTTATAATTTTCGGTGGTCGACCACTCAAATGATTTCTCTCAATGAATTCTACAAACTAATGAAGCGATTTTTTTCTTTTTATATCGAAAAATTAGACTTTCCTTCGGAAAACCGTATTTTTGGGGTAGTTTTTTGCACTTTTTGGGGTTTATCTCGAAACTTTTCGCGTGCGCTCAAAAATCGGGCTTCATTAGTTTGTTTCTATGATTATTACGAACATTTTGACGGGTCGATCATGAAAAATGGCAATGTCGAAAAATAGTTCTATTCCTTTGAATTTTCGCTATTTAAAGGGGGGGGGGTATTTTTTACGGTCTAATCTCCGAAAAAAATTTTTCCTAATTTTTTGGTTGCAAAATGACATATCTAGGGGTAATTTTATGCGAGAAATCGATTGCGCGCATTCCCGGAGCGTGGAAACCTTTGTTTGACCCTTAAAAATTGAAAAATACGTATTTTTATCCATATAAAAATACGTATTTTAACCCATATTTTCACTATTATTGGGCTAAAAAATCGAAAATAAAATTTTTTTTCAATAATTTTGTTTTCTAAATAAATCCGGTGATTAGAGCGTTCGATTGAGCTATCGGACGATGGAAACGGATTTAAACTCGATTTTTGGCGAATTTTTGAAATGTGGGAGCAATCAAAAAAACAACCTGTACATATACTATAAAAAACGTATCTTTCAATTTTTAAGGGTCAAACAAAGGTTTTCAGGGCCGACACTAATTCGTTCGGAAATTTTTGACTTCACTAATTTATCACTAATAACATCACTAATTCCGTTCGGACACATCACTAACAGGCGTTCGGACGCGTTCAGAAACGTTCTGACGCGTTCGGAAACGTTCGGACGAGCGCCCGAACGCATCCGAACGTTTCCGAACGCATCCAAACGTTTCTGAACGCGTCTGAACGTTTCAGAACGCGTTCGAACGCCTATTAGTGATGTTTCCGAACGCGTCCGAACACAATTAGTGAAGTTATTAGTGAACTAAAGTCCGTTCGGGAGCCGTCCGAACGTATTAGTGGCGGCCCTCACGCTTCGGCAATGCGCGTAATCGATTTCGTATAAAATTACCCCTCGATATGTCATTTTGCAACAAAAAAATTTTTTCTGAGATTAGGCCGTAAAAAATACCCCCCCCCCTTTAATGTTTTTTATATATTAAAGTATTCTTCTGTTTTTTTAGAAATGCCGCCTAAAAATCAAAAAAGACATCTGAAAGAAGCTTCTGAATCTAGAATAAAAGCGAAAATTCAACGGAAAACAGAAAAAGAGTTAGCTCAAGAGCGTGAATCATCTGACAGGAAACGACTAGAAGTGGAAAGAGACTATAAAAAGCTATTGTGTGATAAAGAAGAGTTTGAAAAAGCGCGAGAAGAATTGGAACACAAAAAGCGACAGCTAGAGAAAAAGGCTGAAGAGATAAAACAGAAGGAAAAGAAGTTGGAAAGATACGAGAAAGAGCTCAAAAACCAAAATGATAAATTGGAAGTCGAGCGTAGCCGAATAGAGAAACAAAGGAGAAGTTTTCAAGAAATTAAAAATAAAGTAGATCTTTTATATTCGAGAAATTTGATGTCATTAGAGAAAGTTTAGTAACTCGTTTTTTTAGAATCTCCAGCTGGAAAATGAACTCAAGAAAATTCGTGAGAGAAAAAACTTTTTCCGTAAGAAAGTGTGGCAAGTGAAACATAGCCGTGTTGGTTGGAAATCCAAAAAATGTTCTTCACAATGGGCACAGAGACGAAGCCATAAACGCAAGGCTGTTTTGACTCCCGAACAAGAACTTCGCTTCCAAGTCGCTTTCCACATGACTGGTAGAAAAATGCGCAGATTCAAGACGTTTTTCCGTAAGAATAATGTTGATTTCTTTTCCAAGCGACGAGAAAAAGATGCACGAACTGAGGAAATCGCACCCAGTGATGACTGGGCTTATGATAAGGTAGGATTTCATACCCCTCCCCCATGCGGGAGGGGAGTTCGATCGCGGTAAATTTTAAAATCTCTAGAAATTCTCGAGAAGTCGACCGAGTGGGTGGAGTTCGACTTTACTCTTTACATCCACTTGAGCTTAGCGTAGCCAGGAAAAATTTTCAAGGGGGACAACTCCAAAAATTTTCGAAAATTATTAGGGTCACCCCTTATGTTTTTTAAAAATTTTTCCAACAATTTTTTAAATGGCAAAAAACATAAGGAGGATCCTTATGTTTTTTTCGACCTTCATTTGATTTCAGGAGGGGCATGTGCACGCTGGGCACATCCCTGGCTACGCTACTGAACTTAAAGGGGGGTGTACTTTGTAGCCGCATCTCGAAAAAAAATTTATTTTTACAAAAACAACCCTAATAGGGGTAAAATTATGCGAAAAATCGATTGCGCGCATCGAAAAATTCTGAAAAAATTTTTTAGGGGGGTCAAAAACCCCCCAAAAATAATTTTGTTGGGGTTAAAAATTACAACCCCTAATTTTGACGCATTTTTTCAATTTTTTGACCCCTAAAAAATTTTTTCAGAATTTTTCGATGCGCGCAATCGATTTTTCGCATAATTTTACCCCTACTAGGGTCGTTTTTGTAAAAATAAATTTTTTTTCAAGATGCGGCTACAAAGTACACCCCCCCCCTTTTAAGAGATAACATGTTTTTAGAAAACTGAAAAGAACGGAGTCCTTTACCGAAAAAACATTGAAAAGAACATCGTCTCGCGTCTTGAACAACTCGAAAAGTCCGGCCAACTTCAATTGGATTCAAATGCAAGCGCAATTTATCTTGCGGTCGGTGGAGATAAAGGTGCAAACTACACCAAGCTTGGCTATTTCTTTCTCAACATAAAGAGTGCTAATAGCCCTCAAAATTTGTCGCTTGTTGCTCTTTACAAGGGCGATGATTCCTACAAGAATTTGAAGGCTTATTGCCAAGAAGTTTTCCAGCAATTCAACGATCTCCATGGTCGAACCATTGTCTTCAACACCGAAACAGGCCAGAAAAGTTTGACGATAAAATTGGCAGTTGTTGGAGACATGAAATTTTTGGTCAACGTTTTTGGTCTCCCATACCTTTGGCTCTATAAGGAATTCTGTTTATATTGCTACATTTCCAATGATTCTGAGATTTCAAAGCAGATGGAGCTTTCAAACTTATCCAGAACCCTTGAATCAATGCAAGCCGATATTCAAGAAAAGCGACAAAAAGACGAACCACTTTTGAGAATTTCGCCGGATTTTGCTGTTCCCAGTTGTCTGCACATTTTCTTGGGTTTAGTCGAAGGACTATTCAAAATGTTAGAACAATTAGCCAAAGAAATAGATCCCGCAATCTATTATCAGATTCAAGTCATTTTGTGTAATTATGGACTTGATCGTGACGCCTGGCTTCACACTTTTAATGGCAAGATTTTGGATCAATGCTATTTAACCGGGCAACTTTTTTTATTTATTTGGGAAACTTTATGGCTTAAGGCTTAGCCTAAGGTCTAGGCTTAGGTCTTAGGCTTAGACCTTAGGTCTTAGGCTTAGATCTTAGGCCTAAGCCATAAAGTTTCTCAAAAAAAGTTGCCCAAATAATAATAATTGATTTTGGATCATTTTTGCATCTTAATTTTTGCTTTGTTAGGTAATCACGCGCACAAATTGATCGGAACAAATGAAATTCAAAGTGAAATTCGCGTCCTGTTCCCCTATCCACATGCCAAGACCCCAGATGCGATTATGTGTTTAGAACTTTTAAAAGCGCTAGGTCGGATTCAAAGTTGCGCTAAAGCTGCTTTTTTGTCAACAGAAGATCAAGCCAAATTGGCCGAAAAAATTCTCGTTTTTAAAGAATTGCTTTTAAAAGTTAGCAGATTTTGAAAATTTTCGATTGTTTATTGACCCTTTGCAGTCCAATAATATCAAGGTTACGGCTAAAATGCACTGGTTACTCTGCCATGTTAACGAATTTGTGCAAAAACACGGCTTTTGGTCTTTAGCCTCTGAACAAGGTTCGTTTTTGATTCTTTTTATAAAGTCAAAAACGAGGAGGGGTTGACCATCATATTTAGATATGAAACGGAACCACTCTATTTTAATATTATAAATTTAATTTTAAGGTATTGAAAGCCTCCACGCCGTGATAAACGAGGATTTTCGACAGTTCTGGTCAACAAAAAAGGAAGAAACGTTGTTTCGTCAGATCATTCGACAGCAGGCCTTGAGAAACTATTTCTTCGACACGAAATCGTCTTTTTAATATTGTAAATTTATTTAAGAATATTATTTTTTGTTGTTGTTTTGTTATCGGCATAAATTCTAATTTTTATTTTGCTGTTTCCGTTAATTGATGGTTAAAAAGACCATTATATACTTCCATATGATAAATTAGTCAAATAATTTATCTAAAAACCATTATAAATGCTTCTTTATGCTTTATAATTTCTTAAAAATGCATGTAAAATGTTTTTACTGGGGTCGTTCCCACTTTTCGCACACTTTGGATAGCCGTGAACCGTCAAAGCGCTTCCTTGACCATGTTTGAGGGACTGTAAATGGTTTTCTCATAAAAATGCTTGATTTTTGCTTCAATACACCGATCCCTTCCCTGAATCAGGGTCAAGGAAGCGCTTTCACGATTCGGGAGTGCGCGCAATCGATTCCCCGCCTAGAAAAACCTAAGAATCGACGGTTTTCTCATAAAAATTTGAAAATGTTTGATTTTCGCTTCAATACACCCACTTCATTCCCAGAATCAGGGTCAAGGAAGCATTTTCGTGCTTCGGGAATGCGTGGAATCGATTTCTCGCATAAAATTACCCCTAGATATGCCATTTTGCAACAAAAAATAAATCATTTCGAATCGATTTTGGAGTCGTCTCAACTTTTCGCACACTTTGGATCACCGTGCTTGGGATTTAATGATGACGAGCTATCTTTAAGCGTCTGGGAGACTTGTCGCGAATGCAAGAATTTCGTTGAAATGGGAGAGATGATTCGTCAGGTTAGTTGGTACTACTTCGGATTAGCTGCCCCAAGTGACAAGGTAGTGAAACCGGAAAAAAAGACCCTATAGGAGTAATTTTATGCGTGGAAATCGATTGCGCGCATTCCCGGAGCTTGAAAATGCTTTCATCACCATCCATCCTGGAACCACGATTATGACAAGCATACTGAGCAAGATGGAACGGAATTCAAGCTCAAAGAGAGTACTTTTCTATGAATATAATTCTTTTTTTGTAATTTTTTGGTCCTTTTTTGTAATTCCGAAATTTTTCAAGTGGTGCTATCTTATACTCGTGCATCCATCTGAAAATTTTCCTAAATATGATGATTTGAAATTGTTTTTTAAAGCATGTCTAATTTTTAGACGAAACTTCGTGAATTCGTATTTCCGGAAGAGCTTGTTTTCGACATGTGGGGAATTATTGACGATTGGAAAAATGGTTTATTGGAACCGCAGAAAGAGATCTCCGAAAAGGAAGTAGCAGGAGGAGATGTCACCAAAGAAGGGGCAGGAACCAGTGAAAGGCAAGGAATAGATAATAGATTTTGGAAGAAAAAATGAAATTCGATCATTTTTGAGGACCGAAATATGTTGCTTATGCATGAAACACAAATTATTCGGAGCTTCTAAAAAAGCATTTTTCAACAAAATATTTTCGCGCCTGTTGGAGCAAAAAACATAAGGGGGACCAAAGTGATTTTTGAAAAATTCAAAAAATTGCCCTGGTCCCTCCTTATTTTTTGCCTAAAATTTCGAAAAAATATAAGTGGACCCTTATGATTTTTTGAAAAATTCGGAAAAAACCGTGTGTGCCACATCTCCCTTCCGAAATTTTGTTAACATCACTGTTGGGAACTATGAGTCATACGGACACCTGTACAGTGCAATAGAAAATTTTCATCGATCAATTCTTCTCATCGATTATCGCATGGAAAAGCTTCAGGGTGACCTTTTCGACCATCTAGCCCACTTGTACGATTTATGGTCAGAGACTGGTTAAATATAAAAAAGCTCTCATCTGCTATTTTAATTTTGCCATAAGCAAGCGTTTTTCAGCATCCATCATTATTGGACATCGATTGAAACGAATGTGGATGAAGCCGATTTGAAGGAATACGAGCGCAATTCGAAGCCTATCAATGATATTGAAGATGTGCAGAATAAAGATTAATACAACAAAAGTTATTTATATTTCAATTGTAACAATTTATTGTTCTTTCATTTGTATAATAAATGTTCTGAGCTACTTCGGCTCATACTCTAATTTTCTATAAAAAATGATCCTATTAGGGATAATTTTACGCGGAAAACAAGTTGGCGATGTTATTTTCGCGTAAAAACGCTTCCATTTTTTGACAAAGTACATATTTCGAAAAAGCTAATATGCAAAAATACGATTTTCTAAAAAATTGAAGCGTTTTTAAGCAAAAATAACATCGCCAACGTGTTTCCAGCATAAATTGTTACCCTTTTGGTGGCAATAAAAGGAAAGTGCTTTGTAGTAGGAGAACAGGAACTTTACGAATTTTACAAAATTTATTGTCATTAAATAATTTAATCATCGGAACAAAACGTTCATTCAGGCATTGGAGTCAAACGAAGATAGTGTTTTCCCGATGGCAATTCAAGTGCCTTAATTTTATCACCAAAAAGTTGAGTAGCTTCATCTGAGCTCAAAGTTGGCAAAACCATACAGTCTCCACCATNATAGTGTTTTCCCGATGGCAATTCAAGTGCCTTAATTTTATCACCAAAAAGTTGAGTAGCTTCATCTGAGCTCAAAGTTGGCAAAACCATACAGTCTCCACCATGCTAAAGAGATGTCATAAAGTCAAGCAAATGTCAATCAATACCTTCCAATCAACTGGAGTAGCTACTTTCTTAGTTGATGTCAGTTGAAGGGAATCAACTACACGCAAAATCTCGCTAAAATCAATAAAATGGTGATATAGAAAATCAAAAGCTTACTCGAAATTACGGCCAGTTGTTGCTGGATAAAGAATGGACAGCTTCAAGCGTTTGGCTGGGTCTACGATAAATACCTGAAAAGCATTAATCGCCCTTTATATAAATTGGAGGATGGTACAAGGTTTTGGGGTGTGGGGAGCGAACTCGGCTAAGCCAAATTTTACCAAAATGGAAAATTTGGTGCCAAGATTGTCACTTAGACTTCGAAAAAAATCATTTTTTTGTGTTTTTTGGGTAAAAAAATTTGGGTAAAATCGGCTATAATTTTTTCAAATCAACGCCCACTATACGTGGAAAATAAGAACTTATTTTCCGCGTATAATGAGAGTTTTTATAACTGGGAAATCGATTGGCGATGGTTCCAGGAGCTAAAAAAACCTTATCCATCTACCCCAGGATTTTTCAAAAAAAAAAATCCTGCTGAACATGAAAAGTTTTGAAATTTTTTCAGATTTTAGCGATTCCGATTGTAATATGGTTTTTCCATACGGGGAATACGAAGAGTGTTTTGAGTCGTTATGGAGTGAATTTGACAGAGTTTTTGCGGTAATACACCCTCAGAAGGCAGGGGTACAAAATCGAGCAGGTACCCCTCAACTTCAAAATGGCGTAGAAAATTCAAAATAAGACAGATTTACACAAAAATCTAATCATTAGAGGAATACTTGTGCCCCAAGTATTCCTCTAATGATTGCTTTTTTAATTAGGTCAAAAGACTTTAATGGCCCCGAAAAAATCGTTTCAAGTAACGGGCAGAGGTCAAAAAACCTTAAAATTTTTTGAAAAAATCGCCCAAAAATTCGTTTTGGGACACCCTGTAAAAACTTTTCCAAAAGTGGATCAGCTAATTCAAACTAGAACAAAAACCAAGACTCCAAAAATGGCTTACAGCTCTAGCGGTGAGAGGAATACCCTTTGAATCCCTTTCGTCCGGATCCAACATGCCAAGACGATTCGCCAGTTCTCGTTTCTCATCTGCTATGATAGGAAATGGAAAATCACCACCTAAATTTTTTTTACAAAACTACTCAAACTTAACAACACAAATTACCTGAAAAACATTGACCAGTGGCACTTCCACGCTGCTGGCCATACGAAATAATGTCAGGAATCCATCCGTTGTGCGCTTCTGCAGAGTCACAACTGAGAGCAATTAGTTTGACATTACGTTTGGCAAACTCCGGTGCGAGTGCTGCAGCGCGTGCCAATTCTGTGGTGCAAACTGGAGTGAAATCAGCTGGATGCGAAAATAATATGGCCCAACTAAACTGATGAAATAATTGAATTTGTTCGAAGGATTTGTAGAGTGAGCCAAAAAAAAATACTTTCGCGTTTTTTTGGTCAAAAATTTTCAAAAAAATTTTTTTCTTCAAAAATCACCTATAAGGGGTATTTTCATGCGTGTTTTGAAAAAAAATTTTGAAAATTTTTCGCCAAAAAATGCAAAGTACGCTTTTTTGGCTCACCCTGTCTGAACCCTTATTGCATAAAAATATCCCTATAGGCTATAGGGTGACTTATTGAAAATTTTCAAAAAATCTTTAATTTTGGTCCTCTAAACTCCATTAGTACCAGATTTTTAAATGTCTACCTGTTACCAACCCAATTATGGAATTGAATAGGACCAGTATTCGTTTCGGCGTGAAAATCTGGAAATAAATCTCCGAGCTTTAGACTACCCATGTTTGATTTAGCAAAAATTGTCTAAATTAACAAAATAATTAACAAAAACCTGTGTTCTGAGTTTTTATGGCTCTAGGATGAGGCTGGCGATACTTCGCGATTTGGTCGCACGATTTTTTCGCCAGCCATTTTCTACTGCGGAAAAATCGCGCAATCGATTTCTCGCATCAAAATTATAATAGAAGGGTTTTTTCTACGAAATTTTTTTTCGAAGATCTGGCTGTACGCCCTTTAAAACTCTTTTTTTCTTCTCTGTCTCTTTAGAACCTTACAGGGTGTGCAACAGTTAGAATTTTGACAAAAGTTAGGGGAATAGGAATTGTTAATCAACAAAAAGATGAGACAGATGGGAAAATTTCGGCAAGGTTAGAGGACTCAATTTGAAAGGTTCCATAGCAACATGCTATTGGGGGATTTTGAGTCATAAGGTTTACAATATACACAATAATAGAAATAAGACCTAGTGTATCACTTTTATTACATTAGATGGCGAGCTCAATTCTTCTGATAATTCCTTTGCAGGCGAGACAGTCGTAGACAGCAGGATATTTCACAGCGTTCTTAAAACGCACTGGG